>JAPKLW010000417.1:167244-185421 GCA_026898455.1 Plectranthus barbatus
GGTGATGATTGATACGAGTATTGCAGCCGTTACGCGGATATGAGTGTTGCGATTAGCATGTTTCCTTGTGTTACTTTATCTAATCCATGTGCGGGTAGAGTGCATAGGGCAATGATTCACGTTCCTTTTGGAGTGAGCTATAGCCGATAACGTGACTGTTTGAGGTGGTAGTTTCATCAACGGTCGGTTCACCGTGACAAGGGATCGACTAGGGTAGGGTGAGAGTCCATCCTCATAGGAATTAAATTGAGTTTACCACAAATATCGACCTAATTGATTGCATCCAAACTTGATTCAACATCCTCTCTTCTTTAATTGCATACTTCGTTGTCTTGATTTACCGGTGATTGGATAATGATTGTGTGAGTTGTTGATGAAATGATGATGATTTGTTATGTTTGGTTAGTTAGATTTACATTGCTTTCTTAGGATTTAGACATTACTCAACGATATGAAATTTACCTAGCTACACAACTTCACTCGGTACTTTAGTACTCTAATAGGCGAAACGGAGAAGGAACCGGGTTGACAATTTATTCTTTGACAAGCTCTTTAGAGGGTGAACTTCTAGAGGCACGTCAACAGCCACTGTCCACGTCAGAAAAAGCACCACCTACCCGCCGATTGCTACAATCAACAGAGACATCCAATTGAACAACATCCAATCTGTCTCTAACGGATATATGAATTCAAACTTCTACCTTTCGGTATAAATACCGGAGGATTTCATCATAAAAAAGTTACCTAAAATACTACCGAACTTGCTACTAACGAACAAGCTGAAATGCTGCCGAAATTTCTACTCAACGTTCGAGGATGTCAAAGCTGTTCCATGTGTCACTTCTGTAAAATCGAGACTCAAAATTTCCGAGTTCTTGAGTTATCTTGGCAATCTTTTTCTCCAAGAAAGATTACAATAATTAAGTATGCTCTGTACTTTGACTCTTACGGGCTTTATTGCCGCCAAGCAAATAGTTTCGGAAAAACTCTAAACACCCCATTCCGGCGATGAGGAGGCTGCTTGGTGTACCCACACTCCAAGAACTCCAAGAAGCTGCGAAGAGAAGGACGAGCAAGGACCAGGCAAGCAAGCTTGTGGATCGCTGGACGAGGCATTCACCGACAAACGATAGATCGTAGGAGCACCTGTGTGATCCTATTCTTAGTGAATTTCTAGACTTCAAGTCTGAAGAATGGACGTAGGACCTTTAGAGTCCGAACCACTATAACCTTTTGTATTATTTATTGCTTTTAATTTGTCAGCTTACTCATCTTTAAAACTCAACACTCAAATGTTGTAGTATAAACTGAAACTGACATTAAGCTTACTTGGACTTAAGTACCGAACTAAAATTTGACAAACCAAACTGACACATCACCATCAGTATGGATAAGTGCAAGCTCACCGAAAACATATCATTTTCCGCTGTGCAATTTACAATTACTCTGATAAATCGGGACCAATAATTTTCGATCCATAGAATATTGGACATAGGATCTTTTGGCATTCAAAATACTATATATCATGTATTATTTATTGCTTTGATTTATAAATCTTACTTTCTCAACTTAAAGATCAATCAATTTTCAGTAAGTACGAACTGATTTATATAAGAACAAATTCAAGCCATCACATTTTAAAACTTTTGCTAGACAATTTATTATAATGTGATTTGGGTACTAACAAACCAACAAAAGGTCAACCCGTGAACTTGTAAGTTTTTCGATACGAATTAATTAGGACTAAAAATTTATTGACATTAATCTTTTGACTCTTAGGCCAATAAATTTATAAATATACTTTAAACCTATAATTTTATAGAGTTCATATAATATTTATCTATCGTAATATCTAAACAACAAAAAATATACAAAATATTCTCTTTTAAAATAAAAGATCCGAAATATATCATAATGTTGATGTACTCATTAATTAGAATAATCAAAATATATTGTTTTTTATTTTATCACCGTCAAAACATATTTCAACTTTATGATTATATAAATTTTAATGTATTAATTATTTACAATAAATATTTTTGCATTGCTTACAACTTGTATATTTTATAATTTAAATATCAAAAGTATATTTTGTATGATATAATTGTACCAAAACTATTAATATACATATAAATTTGGTCAACTTATCGTAATTTAGGCTTAGCAGTAGGGATGTCAATCGGGTTAACCCGTTGGGTTTCGGGCCAGCTCTATCGGACTGCGGGTTAATCGGTCCGGGTTAAATTGGGTTGAAATTCTTTCGGGCTAAAAAATCTTGACCCTAACCCTAACCCGTCGGTTTTCGGGCTAGCCCGTCAGGCTAATGAATTTATTAATTATTTTTTATTTTTAATATATTTTCACTCTTTTAATATTTTAAATAATAAAAAATAAACAAAATATTACTTCTCTCTAATTAAAAATGCAAAACGCATCACAAACTCTTATATAATGATAAATTTAATAATAAAAAATATATTATTTTTTTATTTTAGAAAATTTTAAATATGTTTTAAACTCATAAGTAAATAAATTTAACTATGTATTGAATATTATTTGAACGAAATACAATTATATAACTTAAAATTTAATTAAAAAATATGATCTTAAATATCAAAAGTAGATTTTAGTACTACAATTATGATAAATATACTAATAAAAAAATAATCGGGTTAATCGGGCCAACCCGTCGGATTTCGGGCTATTCGAGCTAAAATTTTTTCGGGCCAAAATATTTCGACCCTAACTCGTATTTTGGCTCGGGTTAATAGGGCCAACCCGCGAATTTGAGGCTAAATTGACATCCCTACTTAGCAGTATCATAGTTGAATTGATTTTTAAGTTGAAATATTTCCACCTAATTTTATTTTTGGCTCCATCAACCCTACTAAAATTATTGCTGGATTGACATCTCCAATTCGTACAAATTATTTGTTTTATTCGACCAAAATTATTTTTTTAAAAAAAGAATAATAAATAAAAATAAGACATAAGATATATATTTGTAATATATTCATCATTATACTTGGTGTTCTACTATATAATTAATACTGTGCAAGTTGCAACTACGTACTAGTTAAACTATGTTATGTAGTATGAATTATGATTAAGTATCAATTGTCAACTACACACATACATGTCAATTCTACTTATAATACGCAATGAATATTTCATAATTAAACTCAATCGGACTTAATATTATGCAAGTAGATAATAGAGACATAGATTTCACTAATAATCAATTAATCTTTTTATTTTCTTGTATTTGAGATTCTTTTATATGATCAAGCTACCCTTTTCAGAAGTGTAAAAATAGATTCAACATAGGTTATTTTGGTTGGGAGCATACCTTCACTTCATTTAGAAAATCTTAAATGTATAATATTTGTTATTGGAAAATTTTTTTTAAAAAAACTTTATTTCTATAATGTTAGAAAATTTGTTAGAAATTTTCGTATTTTATATTATTTTGGTGGGTCAAAGTATGTAAAAGTCATCTTAGTTTTTTCTCTAGATTAGTTTCAGTATGGTCTAATTAAAAATATAAAGTTTTGTATAGGCTTTGTATCGAGTTGTAAGTTGGAGCTAATCTGAAAACGAGACTGATGAATCAATCTGGAATGTGCGAGACTCAACAGACTAAGGTTCGAATCGAACTTACAAATCTGGGATACATGAGTCTGGACAAATAAGGTTGGGATTCACCAAGTATGGGACTAGCAAGTATGATCTTACTAGTTCGGATGCCAAACTTACCAGTATGTGACCAAGCATATACTGATGGATGACGTCACCAGCATCGACTTGCGAGTATGACAACTCCAACATGGTTTTCTAAGTTACAGTCCGCAAAGAGACAAAGAGAATCATCTGAGGAACGTACTGACAAGTGATGGATTTTGTATACTGAAAGCATTTATTATAATGAGTATACAACGGTTTATTTCTCCTATCTGTTAACAATCTTACATGTATGAACAATGGTATCCTCTTGTCTCACCGATAGGGATGATCATACGGCATGTTGTAGATCGCAGAAGACAGTATGATCACTTGACCTAGTGAGACATAAACCTGATCACAGCCGAGACAGCGTATGAGGATACGTCTGTCCGGATGGCTGCGATATTGTCGGAATAAGTAGTCTGTCTTGGTTACTTGACATGCTGGTACGCAGAGGTGGCGTATTGATGGACCGCAGTGAGATGTATTCGTCTGTCTGACATCAGCGAATACAAGATCTCGTTATATTGATTGAGTCCAAACCCTAACGAAAGTTCAGGGGTTTGCACGGGTTGACTGTTGCTTTGACTTGCCATGGTGGAGAGCCTAAGTAACGTGCTCGTATATCTGCATCTTGGGTAACAGCAGTTCGTGTAGTACCGCCTGAGACTGGGTTTAGGTAACCATATCCGAGTAATGGGATGTGGACATTCTCTGAGGAGCTCAATAACATTCATCGTGCCAAAGTCCTGCAGGCTGATTAAGTTCAGGCACGAGTGATAAGGATTGAGTGGTACTACTCAGGAATAATAAGATATTAATTAATTGTAGTTAGAGCTTGTCAGAGGCTCCGATTAATTAATGGATGTCCGGTAACCTTAAATATGGGGATTCTCAATTAATGCAATCCGTTCTCATAACATGGTAATAAAGGGGTAGGTTAGTATTAATTCTGTGGTGAAAAAGAATTAATATTAATTAATTAATTGTGTCCTGGGTTGTGGACATGAGAATTAATTAATTTATAGGCCCACTTTATTATTTGCATTAGGTCCCACGTCTGGCCCAAGGAAAGTGTGCTGAATTGAGCCCATGAGCCCATTAGGGTTTGCAACCCTAGGTCTATAAATAGACAGCTCTCTCTCATAAGTTGTAACACAGTTGAAACACACTAAACCCTAGAGAGAGCAGAGTGGGCGCCGTTTTCAAGGAGAAAGGGAGGAGAATTTCGATTCTGGTCCTGCTCAAACCACAGATCTACGGAGTCCTCACCAGTAGTAGATCTAATCAGCACCGGGATACAGATCTGAAGATCTTATCTGGAGAACAACAGATTTCTTTCCTCCCTCTTTGTCTTTTTTTTATTTTACTTAAGAAATTAGATTTCTAAATTCTGATTCCGCAGATAAAATCGGATTGCGTGGTTGAATTCAAGTTGGAAATTCAAACGCAAAAGATCGGTTCAGACTCGACGGAATAACGATAATTCCTCAATCCACAATTCTGGTAATTAAATTCATAGGAGCCTGCTAGGGTTTGTCTTGTATTTAATTATGCATAAAATCCATAAATCGATCCGGTTCAGTTTGGTGATTCGGTTCACGGGAAAACCCTAAAATTGGTATCAGAGCCAGGTTCTTGATTTATGGCTCTTTTGTGTATAATTAAATTCAATATGCATTTATGTATGAATTTATTATGGTGGATGGTTTTTGTTCCTCGTGGCAACCCGTGTGATTCAACCCACGGTGGTTTATCTGTGTAGGGCTGAATTATTTTTGTAAAATTACGAGAAAATTCTTGATTAGTGTAGATTTGAAAATTTGCAATAGAATATATTTTCTGTAATTTTTCAAATTATGTAATTGGACGGGTCGAGGACGAAGAACGAAGACGGAGCCGACGGAGGGCTGACGAGGACGACGGTAGACGGCGGCACGCGGCGCGGCAGGCGCGCAGCCAGGGCGTGCAGCGCGCGCGGGGGCACAGGGCGGCGGCTGGGTCCGGCGACGGCGGGCGGCAATCGGCTGGCGGCGGCGGTGGTCGTCGTCGGCTGGTGCTGTCCTGTTGTGGTGGCTCGTGTTTTGGTGGTTTGTGCAATCCTGTGTAAACCCTAGGGTTTGCATTAGGGTTAGGGCAAATCATCAGATCACAAAGGCCTAAATCCCAAAAGATTTGGTGAATCCAGATTTGGAGGCCCTTGAAAATTTGGAAAGATTTGAAAAAGATTTGGAATTATCCAAATTAAATTCAAATTGTAATAGATAGAATTTGTTTTTCTATTTTTTGCTGCCACGAGGAATTTTTGTTTGCCTTAATTGTCCTCGTATGATATGTGATTTATTTATGTGCGCAATTAAGCATGTGTAGATAATAGGAAAAGCATGATTTATCGCTTTTATTATTTACAGCTCTCCAAGCATGCTTATGTGATTAATTTCTTGTTGGATTATATTTTGGGAATTTTTGGGCTTGTATTATTACATGCAAAAATTTGGGAAATATAATGACAAAGAAATTATGTGTGCGCATAAAGAAACCTTTTAAAAGAAAAATACTAAGCACATTTTTTAATCAATAGACCACCACAAAGCGGTCCTAGGCTGTAAGTGTATCTCTCGTTCTAGTAAACGTCTACGAGTGTAGCTTGCTAGTTCCTAGAGGTGCATGGGTACGGTTGTTGGGATTTGTAGACAAACAATTTAAATCATGTGAATAGTGGGAGGGTTTTGCGTAAACGTCTACGAGTGTAGCTTGCGTAGATCTCTTTCACAAGTATTCTAGGATTGATTTATATTATAGATAACAAAAGCTTTAAGGGCTGTGCGGTATGGTTACGTGCCATGCTAAACTCTCTCTTTTGGCCGGAGTTAAATTTGTGGTTAATTGCTTATAAGCATCTTAGAATATAATGCAAGAATTGCATCTCTGTTCTTGAGAGATGGCTTGGTCTAAGGTTTTCACTAATTATGAATTTCTAGTGTCAAAAGCTTCCTGACATGGTAGTGAAATTAAATGGATTGGGGCTTAAAACCCGTAGTTCTGGTTTAGGGTGACATCGTAAACGTCTACGAGTGTAGCTTGCGGTGGGAACTCTTGGGCAATTAGTGGAAAACATTTGTATTTGATTTATTAAAAGGTTTTCAATGCATTCGTTTTCGAAGTTCTACATGTATGTTCTTATTTAAGATTCTTTATTGTTTCAGATATGTCTATGTCTACTGTCGATTATTTACTTGCTCTCAATCCTCTAACTGGTCCAAACTTTCCTGAATGGAGTTTCTGCATCAAACACATCCTTTATCTGAAAAATCAAGCACACGTTCTTTACATGGATCCACTGTTGCGCTCTCAAAGAGGAGTATGCGAGCTTGAGCTTGAATTCTATGAAAGATGGGAGGATGCTGATGAGTTTGCCTTCTGGCTCATCACAGGTTCCCTGTCTAAGGCATAAGTATGAGCACCTCGAAAGGCCTGGAGAGCTTTGGAAGGAACTCTCGACAGCCTTTGGCAAAGTGGAGCGAACTATTAACTGTAAGCTTGTGCACAATCTTGTGTGCAAGAAGATGGTTGAGGATAGCTCAGTGACTACGCACATGATATCTATGATTGACCTCATGAGACAGTTTATTGTGCGGGGTGGTAATATCAGTGTGCAAGACGAGATTGATATTATCCTGAATTCTCTTCCGGAATCCTATTATGACTTTAAGGTGGTTGCTGCTTCAAAGGGAGAGTATGCTCGGCATGAGCTACTTGAGGACCTTGTAGTAGAGCAATCCACCATGCGAGCACGGAAACCTGTTCTGTCTGGTTCTAGTACTGGTTCGACAACCTCTAAGGTTGGAGACGATGGTGCTGAGAGCAAGTTCAGGAAAACAGGCAGTGATAGCAAGTCTAAGGAAGGGGAAGAGAGTCAAGGTCACTCCAAATAAGAAAGAGTGTGTTGGATGCGGAAAGGTGGATTGTCCAAATGCTAAGAGACAAGGTACGTCATTTGCATTTGTAATGGAAACATGTTTAGCTTCGGTTTCTACTCATTCGTGGGTAGTGGATACTGGAGCTACTGATCATGTTTGTTACATTTTGCAGGGGTTCACACCGAGGAGGGTGCTGAAGAATGATGAGGTTACCATCTCGATGGGGAACGCAGCACAAGTGAGTGCAGCTGCCATTGGAGATTTCACCTTGTACTTTGATGATTCTGTTTTAACTTTAAGAGATATTTTGTACGTGCCAGATTTTCGGCGAAACCTTATTTCAGTTTCCAAACTTTATGTTGATGGATATTCAGTTATTTTTTATAGTGGTGTTTCTATCATTGGTAATAACGGTGTTATCTTTCGTGGAATGCTGAATAATTCTCTCTATGTTGTTAACTGTAATCATAAGTCTTCTGCAAGTATTGCATGTAATTCATCCGTAATTGATAATCCTAGAAAGAGAAAACTTACTTCTTCTGATGAGGATATTACATATCTCTGGCACTTGAGACTGGGTCACATCAGCATGAAGCGGATTCAGAGACTTGCAGATGACGGTACATTAGACTTAGTTCGGGCTGTACCTTATCAAGTCTGTGAATCCTGCATCGAGGGCAAGATTTCAACTAGGCCTTTCAAGGCTAGTCAGTCTCGAGCAGAGGAAGTGTTGGAATTGATCCATTCTGACTTATGTGGACCGATGTCCACGCAGGCTCGTGGAGGGTACGAGTACTTCGTCACTTTCATTGATGACTACTCAAGGTACGGATACGTTTACCTGCTTCGCTACAAGTCTGAATGCTTTGAGAAATTCAAAGAGTTCAAGGCTGAGGTAGAAAAGAAGATCAGGAAAACTATCTAGTCACTGCGATCTGACCGTGGTGGCGAATACCTCGGTAACGAGTTCCTGCAATATTTGTCAGAAAATGGGATTACATCCCAGTGGACTGCACCGGGTACTCCCCAGCAAAACGGTGTTGTTGAAAGAAGAAATAGGACTCTTCTAGAGATGGTAAGATCAATGATAAGTTATGCAAACTTACCAATTTCCTTTTGGGGCTACGCATTGGAAACAACAGCTTACGTGCTTAATGTGGTGCCTTCTAAATCAGTTCCTAAGACGCCTTCTGAGCTCTTCCTTGGTCGCAAACCTAGTTTGTGAAAGTTTAGAGTATGGGGCTGTCCGGCACACGTACTGTCGAAGGAACCTGATAAGTTAGAAAGCAGGTCAAAAGTAATGTTGTTCATAGGGTATCCCAGGCAAACGAAAGGTGGTTACTTTTACTGTCCTGAGAGTCAAAGAGTCGTTGTTAGCACCAACGCTAGATTCTTGGAGGACGAGTATGTGAGTAATCACAAATCAAGGAGTGATATCGTTCTTCAAGAAATTGAGAACGAGAATGCAATACCAAGGGAAGGGGAACGTGTAGATGTGGGTGCACCTATGAGAGGTACAACACCACAGACACGTTCTTCAGTGCAAGGTGCAGGACCACAAGTTACTGAACCTACTACTGACACGGCACCGATGCCTCGTCGTAGTCGGAGAGTTATTTTCCAGCCGGAAAGGTACATGTTCGTGGGTGAGTCTTCGAACTTGAGCCCGGAAGACGGACATGAGGACTCTGACCCACTGACTTACGAAGAGGCAGTGCAGGACAAGGATGTTTCCAAATGTCATGTCGCCATGGATTCTGAAATAGAATCCATAACTGCTATGGATGTATACCAGAAAACTGATTTGCCGGATGGCTTTAGGGCCATAGGGTGCAAATGGGTATACAAGAGAAAGAAAGGGGCGGATGGAAAGATCACGGCTTTTAAGGCCAGGCTGGTGGCAAAGGGTTATAGTCAGAAAGAGGGCATTGACTATGACGAAACCTTTTCACCCGTAGCCATGCTCAAATCCATCCGGATACTTCTTGCCATAGCTGCGCATATGGACCTCGAGATCTGGCAGATGGATGTAAAAATTGCTTTTCTAAACAGTTATCTTGAAGAAGGTAGGGACATCTATATGCAGTAACCCGAGGGTTACATAAGCAAGGGCGAAGAACATCTTGTCTGGAAGCTTAGGAAGTCCTTGTATGGACTTAAGCAAGCTTCAACGTAGTGGAACTTACGTTTCAACGATGTGATTAAATCCTATGGATTTGCACAGTTGGAAAACGAAAGTTGTGTTTACCGACTTTGTGTCAGTGGGAGCGTGGTCTTCCTTGCACTTTACGTCGATGACATACTCCTATTTGGAAACAACGAGGGAGTGATGTCGGAAATCAAAGCTTGGTTATCCGAACAGTTCCAAATGAAAGATCTGGGAGAAGCTGGCTACATTCTTGGGATTAAGGTCTTACGAGATCGTAATAGAAGAATGTTGAGCTTATCTCAGGCATCCTATGTGGATACTGTGATTGCCCGGTTCAGCATGCAACTCACCAAGAAAGGTTTGCTATCTTTCAGACATGGCGTTCATCTTTCTAGTGGGCAGTGTCCTTAGACACAGCGGGAGAAAGATGAGATGCGTCTTGTACCAGATGCTTCGGCTGTGGGTAGCCTCATGTATGCGATGCTGTGTACCAGACCAGATATCTGTTATGCCGTTGGCATGATAGCAAGATATCAGTCTAACCCTGGACAGGCGTACTGGACTGCTGTAAAGCACATTCTCAAGTATTTGAAGAGAACTAGGAATTACTTCCTGGATTATCAAAGTGAGGATTTGTGCCCTGTGGGTTATACATGCTAGGATTTCCAAGGAGACCAGGATGAGAAGAAATCGACCTCAGGATATGTGTTTACCCTGGGAGGTGGAGCTATATCTTGGAGGAGCTCAAAGCAGAAATGCATTGCTGACTCCACCATGGAGGCGGAATATGTCGCCGCCTCCGACGCCTCGAAAGAGAGGGTGTGGCTCCGGAACTACCTTTTAGAGTTGGGCATGATCCCGAGTTTGCCAAGGAGCATCACAATTTATTGTGATAACTCTGGTACAATGGCAAACTCAAAGGAACCGCGGTCTCACTGGGCAAGCAAATACATAGAGAGAAAGTACCATATCATACGAGAAATTGTATCGAGGGGCGTTGTGCTGATTTAGAAGATTGACACTGCTGACAATCTTGCTGATCCATTTACAAAGAGCTTGCCTCAGAAAGTTTACGAAAGACATATTCGTGAGCTAGGTCTGAGGTGGATGCCGACCACTGATAGTGGTTAAAGAGACAACAGACTAGATAGACGGACTGTATACTCCGTAATAGCTTAGTTATGCTTTGAGTATAAGTGGGAGATTGATGGGTTTTGTATACTGAAAGCATTTATTATAATGAGTATACAACGGTTTATTTCTACTATCTGTTAAAAATCTTACATGTATGAACAATGGTATCCTCTTGTCTCACCGATAGGGATAATCATACGGCGTGTTGTAGATAGCAGAAGACAGTATGATCACTTGACCTAGTGAGACATAAACCTGATCACAGCTGAGACAGTGTATGAGGATACGTTTGTCCGGATGGCTGCGGCATTGTCGGAATAAGTAGTCTGTCTTGGTTACTTGACATGCTGGTACGCAGAGGTGGCGTATTGATGGACCGCAATGAGATGTATTTGTTTGTCTGACATCAGCGAATACAAGATCTCGTTATATTGATTGAGTCCAAACCCTAACGAAGGTTCAGGGGTTTGCACGGGTTGACTGTTGCTTTGACTTGCCATGGTGGAGAGCCTAAGTAACGTGTTCGTATATCCACATCTTGGGTAACAGCAGTTCGTGTAGTACTGCCTGAGACTGGGTTTAGGTAACCATATCCGAGTAATAGGATGGGGACATTCCCTGAGGAGCTCAATAACATTCATCGTGCCAAAGTCCTGCTGGCTGATTAAGTTCAGGCACGAGTGATAAGGATTGAGTGGTACTTCTCAGGAATAATAAGATATTAATTAATTGTAGTTAGAGCTTGTCAGAGGCTCCGATTAATTAATGGATGTCCGGTAACCTTAAATATGGGGATTCTCAATTAATGCAACCCGTTCTCATAACGTGGTAATTCTGTGGTGAAAAAGAATTAATATTAATTAATTAATTGTGTCCTGGGTTGTGGACATGGGAATTAATTAATTTATAGGCCCACTTTATTATTTGCATTAGGTCCCAGGTCTGGCCCAAGGAAAGTGTACTGAATTGAGCCCAGGAACCCATTAGGGTTCGCAACCCTAGGTCTATAAATAGACAGCTCTCTCTCATAAGTTGTAACACAGTTGAAACACACTAAACCCTAGAGAGAGCAGAGTGGGCGCCGTTTTCAAGGAGAAAGGGAGGAGAATTTTGATTCTGGTCCTGCTCAAACCACAGATCTACGGAGTCCTCACAAGTAGTAGATCTGATTAGCACCGGGATACAGATCTGAAGATCTAATTTGGAGAACAACAGATTTCTTTCTTCCCTCATATGGAGATCGATGGGACATTCTCCTCGAATGTAAACTTTGGGCTGAGGATTAGCAAATTCTTGGAGATTCTGTTTACCAACACAGGCGTGGATCGTGGAGTTGCACTCCTTCCCACAGACTACATTCCTGTCACTAGACACAAGCCTAAGCCGATCAATATCAGAAACCCTCGAAGGTTAAAAGGGAAGTCTAATGTAGACAAGAATAAACCTACATCCCCAGAGGAACCAGATGAAGCTAGTTTAGCAACACCCACACTTCAACACTCCATTCCCATAACCGAAGAAGAATTAGCAGTGTTGAAGAGGAATGCAGAAACAGATCATTGTTTCAAAAACCTTGAGGACATTGAGAAGTTAGAAAACTTATCAGTTGATCAGATCAACGACATCATGACCTCAAAGGAAGCCGAACAGATTCCAACCACTCTTGGAGCACATGCACTACCTATTCAACCAAACAAGAGAACCGCAACAACTCCTCCTGTGACTAAGGCAAAGAAGAAGACCAGGAGAAAGTTGGAACTACTTACGGATAAGGAAGCATTAGAGAAAGCAGAAGCAGAAAGCAAGAGTGTTACAGCTGCTGAAGGAATTGATACAGCAGAAAAGGATTCTACAAAGAATGTTACTGAGGACACCACTGATCCAGATTACATCCCTAAGTCTCTCAGGATTGCAGAAGAACGCAGTCAGGAAACAAGAAAAGCAAAGAGAAGGCGCATAGCTACTCTAAAGGAAATCGAGAAGAAAGATTACCAAAAGTTCATCAGTAACTTGACATTCGAAGGCAGAGACAGGAACTTCGAACGAGTCAAATCCGCTGTTGAAGAATTTATAGCCCAGAAAAGAGCTGCTAAAGAAGCTAGCAAAAAGGTTAGTGCTAACAGAGGAGTCGAGACTAGCATAGTAAATGAAACATCAGCTGAGCATATGAATCATCCATTAGCAGAAAGGCATGATGCTGGAGAAAATCAAATTCCAGCCGAGAATGAAGACATAGCAGATACTTCAGCAGATGTTATCATAAGGGATGCTACAGAAGATTCGGCTGCTGATCTTCTTCATCTAACAGAAGAAGCTGCGAAGAAAGGAAAGGGGAAGGCTGATTCAGCAGAAGAATCAATTCTCAATCAGTCACCTGATCAGCAGATCAACATTGAAGAAGAAGAATTATCAGATACAGAATTCACAAAAAGGCTGGAATCTGGAGCATTCAATGAAACTCACTACCCACGAGAAAAGATTTGCAGAAGAAATAATGCAGAATCTAGTGAGATTCGAAATGTTGAAAATCAAGTCGAATCACTCATCAATCCTGGCTCAGAGAAAGGAAAACCAGACGAAAATATGTTAGCAGGACTGCCGGTGCAGACACCCCTAGCAGAACATCCGAAGGAAACACTCGTTGGTAATCATTCTGCTAACACATTAGAAGAGCAATTAGGTGCTGAAACACCTCAACTAGAAGAAAATGATTCTCACATCACTGAACCTGAATCATCTTGCATCTCTGAATCTGACTCCGATGGAGAAGCTGAAGAAATTTTCAATGCAAAGTTCTTGAGAAAAGAAACCACAGGATCAGAGGCTATTCTTCGAGTACCCCTCAATGGGCTGCCAGGACGTCGCTATGGACTCCGAAGAATTAGTCAATGGTGTGCAAAGGTTCATCCCGAAGAAGTACCTAACTCTGATTTAGGACCTATGGCTGAAGAAATAGAGCAGTTTGTTGAATCTGAAACAGAAAGAGCCATAGCAGATCTATTCTACAGTGAGTTGGATGAATCAATACCTGAAGGACGCTTATTGGCAGAAGAGTTCCGTCGATGGAAGAAGTTTGATTATATCATGTATCAACTCTGCTTCGAAGAAAGGATGTTATGTATCGCAGCTAAAGGATTAAACTTCTGGAGGTGTGAGGAACGTTGGTGCTTTGATTGGATTGATCAAGTTCCAGGGATGAAACAATTCTCGGATAAACAAGTGATGTGCAGACTTCAAGCCATCCGAGAACACCGTTCCCTCTCGAAAACTGCTGGGTTACCCAAGTCCACCTTCGTACCTGATGGATACTCTGATGCTAGAGTTGAATTGTCCAAACGACAGGCAAAAGCTGCTGTTGCCTACGAGAAACGTCAGTTGGAATATGCATCACAACAAGAGGAGCGTCGGAAGGCTCGAAGAGAGGCACTGGCCACTGAGCGGGCTGCTCTGAAATTTGATGTGCAAATAATCAAATTCCTAAATCATGATATTAAGGAAACAGTTAAGGAGGCTCAGGAAGCAGAGGCTCGAACTGCTCAGGAGTCTGCACAGATTCTGGAGGCCACTCATCGAATCATACATGAGGAAGCTTGTTATCAAGCACATATGGAAGCAATTGCAATTCAAAGACAGCAATCACCTGCTCCAACAAACAGAGAGCTTGTTGCAAGAACTTCCTTCAATGCCACTCCTATCTCTTCCGTACAGATGGTCTTTCCAATGAATGCTGATATGGCTGCTGCCTTTGACTCGTACTTGCAAGTAACCATTGATGAAAGAATATCAGGGGCAACAGCTAATCTAAGAAGAGAAGTTGATGAGATACGGGGAGATGTATCTCATGTACAATCAGAGATCGCTGAAAACAAGCTGGCTATTTCTGAGAATAGGACAAGTCTTGAAGTCGTTCAAAAGGATTTAGCAGACACCAAGACTACCCTCGAAGACACGGTTGTGGCTTATGGCACAAACTTTTTGGCTGCAATCAAAGAGGGGGAAGAAAGAAGAATGGCTGACCAGGAAAGAAGAAAGAAAAATGAGGTGGAGTTAGCCGCAAGGTTAGAGGAGATAAGGAGAAAAGAAGAAGAAGCAAAGGAGGAATCAAGACGAAAAGAGCTAGAAGCTCAACTAGAATTGCAGAGAAAGGAACATGAAGCCAAATTAGAATTACAAAGGAAGGAACATGAACTTCAACTACAGAAGATCGCTATGGAGCAAGAGAAGCTGGCCAAAGAACTGGAGCGTGAGGCTGCGGAAAGGGAAACAGGAGCAGTTCTTCTCGAGAACTTCATGAAATTTACCATGGAGAAGTTTGCTGACATTCAGAAGAACAAATCAGCAGACAGTGAAAAGGATAAACCAGCACCCGGCTCATGAACGACAAGGTCAATTCCTTTTACTTTCTGAATCCAATTTGTACTTAAACTTGCAATATCATATATGAAATTGGATCAGATTTTGACAAAATCTTTTTGTCCACTTCTGAATTTTACTGGTGTGCTCTAGTTGATCTACACTTCTGGTGTATTCAACAAATCTGCATGTGGACATGAAGACCATATTTTGATTGATGAATATGAATGCTTACTGATCTAATGAGTGCTAGAATTTCTAGCATATTGCCTTGTTGCAAAAAATTACTCATACTTAATCGAAAAATATACCCCAGCACCTGTTGAGGGGGAATTTGACTTCAATAATTTCTGTTGCTCGAACCTAGTTGGAAAAACTCTGTGTCAGATTGATAGAATAGCATAGAATTGTAAAACACAGACATTCTTCCACTTATGGTTAGCAAATGATAGTAAGCTTTGATCGCACCAAAAAGGGGGAAATTGTTAGGAATTATCCCTAAAATCTCCCTTAGGACTTATTTGTAAAAGATTTTGTTGGATCAAACCTTATTTAGTTGGTCGATCATTTGCTGAAATCTAGAGAGTCTAACACAACTTGTAAAGTCCTGTATAAGTTGTACATCGAGTTGTAATAGACTAGTGTGCTGAGAAGAATTCCTAGCAAACACAACGCAGTTGACATCAACATTCAAAACACAAACTGCTAGAGAAGCAAGCGAACAAAGGATCACTTGCAAATGGCTGAAAGAACGCTAGACAGAATGCTAAGATGAATAGCATTCGGATCTTTCAGCAATGGATAAAGAATCGTAAACAACGGAAGTCAAAGGATCACAAGGAATATACTTGTAGCAGGCTCTAGCGTACCAAAACAAGAACAAAATTCGAAGCCGGACTGCCACTCTGACAGAAAGTTCACGCAAAAGGATAAGACTTTCCCGAAGTGGTTAGGAAAGTACAAGTCAAAAATAAAAGTGAGTGCCACAGACAAACCTCTTCAGATCAAGGAGCCGTTGAGTCTAACGGATAAGGAGATTCAAAGTTTGAATCTCCACCTATAAAAGACAGTCTCAATGATGAGAGAAACAACTACTTCAATAACTGCTTTCACGACTTACAATTGATCTTCTCACTTTACTCATTCACGAACGCTCAAGCTAGAGATTCCTTTGACAAAGTGAACTTTGAAAGTAGTCAGTTGAGAGTTGTACAAAAGTTTATCTAAAAGCTCCCAACAACCAAAAGTGTCGCTCATTGAAGTACTGACACTCCATTGAAGATATTCTTGATTGCATTCAAGAATATTTCAATCATTGAGATTCATTTCATTCAAAAGGGAATCTAGCAGTCGAACACCTGAAAAGGTTAAGACTAGAACGGGCGTCTAGCCACACTCAAGGAAAATCAGGAAGAGACTAAATCTTCCATATCAGGCAAGGCAGGAGTTTCGAAGGTGTGCCCTTGACCCCCAGCCAAACCTTACCAGAGAAGTTCAGACTCACGGAGGATAGTTGTCAAGTAGCCAGGCCGAAAGCTCACTGCCTACTTAACTGGAAAGGCGATTCCTTGTAATCTGTATACTTTTCTAGTGAAATTCTTAGCGATTCGGCTAAGGAGTGGACCTAGATCTATTTGATCGAACCACTATAAATCTTGTGTCCATTTACTGTTTTATTAAGTTATTGCTCAAAGATCGATTTGAAACCTAGCAACGGAGTTGCTAGAGTATATCTGAACACTAACTTAAGTTATAACTTGAGCTAACTAACTTTTGGAAAATAACGTTAAGTGCAAGAGACATAAAACTATTCTGCTGCATTTCGTGTTAAGTTATCAATACGACGACTCTGATATTTCGGTACCAACAAGTGGTATCAGAGCAGGAGGTTGAAAAACCGACTGCTTCTGAGTCGCTTAAGACCAGATCCGCATTTTCCTTGCATTTTTACCTGTTTATTTGTATTCTACTTGTTTAGCTCAGGAGACAAGATGTTGAATCATTCTCTTGGAAAGTACAACAGGGAGAACTTCTCAACATGGAAAAAGATGGCCTTAATACAGCTTCAGAGCATACACCCAGAAATGGTTGAGGTACTTGAAAGAGGTCCCATTAAGATTATGAAAGCTAACACTTTTATAGGACCTGTACCCGAACCCGCTGAAGGAGCTGATGAAGGAGATCAACCTAGACCCCCAAGGTTACCAAGACCCCAGATGGTTGCAAAACCTTTTGAGGAATACACAAGTGAAGACAAGAAAAGAGCTCAGCTGGAGCATGTTGCAAAGAAGTTAATCCTTGACTCTCTACCGAAGCTGATGGCACAAAAGGCCTTAGAGCTTGATACAGCTAAAGAAATGTGGCAGTATGTCTGCGAGTCTTCCCAGGAGACAGACCAGATGAAACACAATAAACTGCAGGTAGCTGTTGACAAATATGAATCTTTCTCTATGAATGCAGGTGAATCCATAATGGCCATGGAGGAACGATTTAATACCATCATTGGAGAGCTGAATAACCTTGGTAAGAAATATGAGAATGGGGAAATGAATCACAAGATTATCTCTAAACTATACCCCAGAGATGACTGGTTTGTTAAAATGACTAGTCTAAGTGAGAAAGATCTCAACAAAATGTCTACATCCGAGGTATTTGCTCAGTTAAAATCTCATGAATTTATAATACAACAGTCAAAGAAGAATGAAGCTGCAGTAGTACAATCCGCTGCTAGCTCAGATGATTTGGCTTATTTTGTCAAAAAGGATTTTAATAAGTTTAAACAAAAGAAACCATATTACAATCAAGAAAGATCTGCTACTATAAACCAATCAAAGGAGGTTACTACAACCTGTGGCTCTCAGCCTACTGATCTTAAGATCAGTGAACTAGAAGAACAGA
>JAPKLW010000417.1:200860-284614 GCA_026898455.1 Plectranthus barbatus
TAGATCTATTTGATCGAACCACTATAAATCTTGTGTCCATTTACTGTTTTATTAAGTTATTGCTCAAAGATCGATTTGAAACCTAGCAACGGAGTTGCTAGAGTATATCTGAACACTAACTTAAGTTATAACTTGAGCTAACTAACTTTTGAAAAATAACGTTAAGTGCAAGAGACGTAAAACTATTCCGCTGCATTTCGTGTTAAGTTATCAATACGATGACTCTGATATTTCGGGACCAACAATAAGTGCAAGCTTACTGTAAAAAAAAAAATTCTGCTGTGCAACTTAAGATTACTCTGATAAAATCGGGACCAACATATAAGCATATTCAGTTGTATAAAATAATCAAACATATACGTATCTAACTAAATAATCAACATCAATTTTTCATTTTAATACTTTTATGCATTAAATTTTTGTGAGTATTATCAATTTAGGCCTTAAATAATAGTTTAATTATCAATTCTAAATTCGAAAGACGTATTTTAATTTAAAATTTGAAAGATCTAAAAAATTTCTATTCACAATCTGAAATATCTTAAAATTTTCAATCAAAGACCTAAATATCATCTTGAATTAAAAATTTTAAAATATTTCAAATTCTAAATTAAAAACTCTTTTTTCCATATCCTAAATTAATAACTAGAATTTGGTAATACTCCATATTTTTCAAGCTTAAAAGTAACTTTTCTATAACATAGGTTGGGCTAGAGAGAGAAAATAATTGGAAAGCGCATGAACACAAAAATATTAGGAGAGTTGGGCCCCTTAATGGCTTTCACTTTGTAGAGCCCCACCACCACCGCCACAATGCCCACCGCCTCTCTTTCCCAATTCCAGTCCACCTTCAATACCTGCCATTTCTTTTTTGTTTTACATAATATTAATATATAATATCTTTTAATATCAAGTCCTTTTCCAAATTATATAAATAATAAATTCGCAGTAAATTATATTTTCCAGTCAATTGGACTGCTCGTTAAATCCTATTAATTTTCTATATACTTAATACTAAAAACAGCAAAGTAAAAGGGCAAAAGAAACCACACTAACTTATCTTGACGTTGAAAGCTGAGACTGAGAATGACATTTATTTAATAAAAATAATACTCCCTCCATTGTGCTTTAATCAAACACAATAATCAATATATGTGAGTATAATGAAATTACTATTTTATTAATAATTTTTTCTTTTAATTTTAAAAAATTAGACTAATTTAAAAAAAATTAAGATAAAAAATGAGACTAACGTAATAAGAGTAATAAAATACATAATTCTATAAAAAGTTTAAAGTTTTTTTAAAAAAAATCATAGAAATTTAGAGTGACTATGGATGTTGATTGCTGACACAAGAATAGTAGGTTGCTATCAATTTTAATTTAAAAAGTGTGATCGATTTGATTGGAGGATAGCTTATCCAACTTGCCACCAGGCCAATATTCTATTTCAATTCCATATATATATATATATATATATATATATATATCCTTCAAGTGCTAAAATTAAAGTTTGTGCTAAATAGGAATGAATCTCAGTCATTGGATTGATAAAATTAATGGTTGAGATTAAAGCATCAAGATTAAAAAAGTATAATTTTCGTTCGTGCTTAATTGTTTTATAAATCATGCTTAATTCGATTAAGCATGATTTATAAGCAAAAAAACATAAAATCGGGAAAATATTTTAATCTCAACCATTGATTTTTTGAGATGAATGGTGTAGATTCATTCCTATTTAGTAAAACTAACTTTTAGTATGAAATCCACTTCATATATATATATATATATATAGGGAGCGGATTGATACGTGCGTAAAATGACCTATATTTTGATGTGTGTACATGCTTGTTTGTGGCTATTTTACTCCCGTATCATATGTTTTTGTCGTATTTTGGTTGTGTTTTCGTGTTTTGTGTGTTTGATGTGTGTAGGATAGGTTTTGGGCATAAACGAGCAATTTTGGTGGAGTTTTGGAGGAAAATTGCATGTGTTTGGAGTTTGGAGAGCTCGAGCCAAAACGCAATTTTCATCACTTGGCTGTTTTCAGCATGGCAATGGATAGAGCTTCGAGCTAGCTTTCCAACGCAACTGGAATCGGGTCAATCGGAGTTCGGGAGAGGAAGTTATGGCCAAAACCGTGAGATCGCGCAGGACCGGCCGAGCAGGTGCAGGACCGGTCGAGCGAGCGGACAGAGACTTGGCTCGGCCGAGCAAGGCACTTGGCTCGGTCGAGCCATGCCTTGCTCGGCCGAGCCAAGTCGGTTTTTGGGGGTTTTTGGCAGTTATTGACGGCCCGGGCGAGCCAAACTTTGACCGGGCGATCCGAGGCCCTGTTTACTCATTATAAAAAGGGGAAGAGGCGGTTATTTGAAGAACTTTTGTCATTTTTCACATACGATAGCTAGATTTTTCCCTAGATTCCATTTTTCATTTCCAATTCATCATAATCCCAGAACATTTAGGAGATTAATTCATCAATACTTGGAAGAGATTGAAGATTGAAGGCGGTGGATCAAGTCAACCAATCTAAATTGGGGAAGAATCTTATTTCTACTTTCAAATTGTAATGAAGTTCATTGAATTCCAAATTGTATTTGCACAATTGAAAGGTATGAAGTTCTAAACCGTTTTGGATGTTGATTTGAGGAAGGATGCATGAGAATTTGGTATGAGAATTGTTTGTTTACTTTCCTTTGAGAGCTTGGATTTCACTAGAGCTTGTTCCTTACCTCTTAGGTGTAGGTAATAGCCAACTTAGGAGGTAGTTGACGTGAACGCTGCAGCCAACACGCGGGCGGAATCGTCGTGAATAGTGTTAATTCATACGATTTTAGTTCCAATCCCTGTGCGGTGCTAGGTCGTAGGGTAATAATTGACGAACCATTTGGAGTGGTCTAGGGCTAAATAACGTGACTGTTTGCTAGTTCTAGATCATCAACCGGTAGCTCGCCGTGACAAGGGGTTATCGAGTGTAGGGTCGATTGCTCAATCTCCTAGGAATTAAATAATGTTTGCAACAATGATTAACCAAATTTGATTGTATCTCTACTCATCTCAACATCCTATCTTCCTAGCTTGAGAATTGTGTTTGTCTTGGTTTACCATATCAAGAAGGATTGTTCTATTAACTTGTGTTGGTTAAATTCATGTTATTCATATATTGTTAGCATAGATTTGAATTGCATGATTAGATGATTAGAAAATACTCAACGATTGAATCATGCTTACCTATAAGACTTCACTTGAGTAGCTCGGTATTCTAGTAGGCGAATCGAGAAGAACTTGGATTGATATTTTATTCTTGAGTGTGGTTGAGAGTTTATTGTGATTGAACTTTTACCGCATCACGGATCAGGTGAGAAAAATTTCCTTGTGAGAAAAAAGAATGAATCATGTCCATTAGATTTGAAAAGATCAATGGTTGATATGCAATCAAGCAACAACTAAAGCGCAATCAAGCAACATTAATATGTTGTTTGATCGTATTTTAGTTGTTGCTTGATTGCATATCAACCATTGATTTATTTAGATCTAATGGATATAATTCATTATTTTTTCTTGCAGGGGAATTTCTTCTCATTTGATCTCATATATATATAGGGAGTGGATCCCCTGCTAAAAACTCCTAAGTGTTAAATAGGAATAGTTTTCATCCTTTGATTTTGCTGAAATCTATGGCTGTTGTTTTTGTTATTTTGTAATTCATTAATTAAAAAAGTAATCGTGATCATTTCTTTTAATATAAGAAAGGGTATTTTCGACCAAAATATTGAACCCATGATCATTATTTCCATATTTTTCGTGCATGAATTGCACATATCTCCCAAAATGTATCTGCAATCGCCGTCTCCAGTACAGCACAAGTGACGAGGAGTAATGGCCGGAAAAAGACTTTTGCAACTACCAGAGTGTTCGAGAGGTGCGGATACTATGGAATGTACATTTGCCAAATTATGGTTGTTTTTTTCAGAAAATATTATTCGTCATTAACTGGTGAACAATTTGTTTTTTGTTTTTCGCAGTTTATTTAAATTTCATACTGTGGGAAGAAAAAACTGAATGAGAAATGGTAACTGCCAATGAAAAATACCAAAAGTACCCCAAACGAATTTAAAAAAATTAAATTTGAATAAATGCATCTCATGATCACAACCATCCATTACTTTGAATCTAGTGACCACAAATCATTCCTATTTAGAATATTTTCTCTTATTAGCATATGATCCACTCTCTCTCTCTCTCTCTCTCTCTATATATATATATATATATATATATATATATATATATATATATATATATAGTAGTGATCATATAATAATAGGATTTCTCGTGCTAAATGAGAAAAGATCTCAGTCGTTTAAAATCTCAATCGACGGCACAGATTAAGTATGTCCCTTCCAATTCTCGATGCATATTTTGCACATACTCAATTTATAAAAGGGTAAGATAGTAATTGTCTTCTCTATTTAGATCTAAACACACTCTCTCTCCTAATTTTCTCTTCCCTCCCATTATAATCAAACGATTATATCTTTCTCGATTCAAATCTATTTTTTACGAATCATATATCAAATTAAACGTATTCTTACGACGATTCATATGATATCCATATTGAATATGTTAAATTTAGAAGATTTGCACGAAAATCTTGATTTCATATTCAGCTGGTATATGTTCTTCATTATATTTACGTTCAGGATAAAAAAATGCATCAATTACGCATAAAAATATTCCTAAATATTTGCATTTTTTGCATCAAATGATGCATTATTAATTTGAATAAGATGCATTTTTATTCTAAAGCATATGCATTTTTGTATTCATATTGAGTGCATTTCTTGCATTGATTATATGCTGCAGTTTTATGCATAAAATATTGTATTTTTTACATTGAACGTATGCATATTATGTTTTATGAACAACACGAAATGAAATTCTTGAAAATATATTTTTTACATTTTTGCCCTTTTATGCATTGAGTATGTGCAAAATATGCATCGAAAATTGGAAGGGACTGGCTTAATCTGTGTCGTCAATTGAGATTTTAAACGGCTGACATCTTTTCTCATTTAGCACGGGAAATCCTATTATCACCTAATCACTACCCTATATATATATATAGATAGATAGATAGATAGATAGATAGTGAGAGAGAGAGAGGAGCGATCATGTAAAAAAAAATTCCCCTGTGAAAAAAAAAATGAATTATGTCCATCAGATCTAAAAAAATCAATGGTTGATATTTAATCAAGCAATAATTAAAACGCAATCAAGCAACAAAATAATCAAGCAACAACTAAAGCACAATCAAGCAACATTGTAATCAAGCAATGGCCTGAATACAATCAAGCAATGTCGTGAATGCAATCAAGCATCTTTCTTACTTTCTCACGTTAAGGTTTTTCTCACTGGATCCGCTCCATATATATATATATATATATATATATATATATATATTTATATATATATATATATATATCATTGTAAGGAACTATGATTATGAATGAAATGAATGGAACTTTTTAGCTTTCTCCTTCCTCCCAACTCGTTTCTCTCTGTTCTCTACTTATAATTTCTGGAGTTTGAGTCACTCGAAGTGCTCCTATCCTTGGTACGATACTAAGATCGTATCAATCAATGCTACTACTCATGTTTATATGAGGGAGAGAGGAACTCCCGTTGCAGCATTTGATGGAGATTACATAAAGAAACGAAAAGAGGCTCTTAAGATTTTTGACCCGGGAGATAGTACTGCCAAAGTTTCAAGTTCTGAGGTTCGCAATAATTTATTTTATGTGCTTCCTAGTTTTAGAAACAAGCTAGTTGGATGTGATAACAACTATAGAAAAATTGTTGGGGGATCATTGCTAAGTATTTTTTTAAAGTTATCACATAGGATGAAAAGCTCATTAGAAATGTCGTGGCAGTTGGAGCTTATTTTTTGCTGGTTAAAATTCATATTAGAAAAAGAAGAATTCATCATGGACCTTTGTCAATGTTGAGAATTTCTTGTGGAGAGATTGGTTATTTGTTTATTTGATAGAAACATTGAGTCCAATGAAGAAATTGGTTCCTAATGGATATAAATTTTTTAGGTATCTCTTAGTATCGTACCAAGGATAGGAGCGCTTCGAGCGGCTCAAACTCCAGAAATTATAGGTAGAGAACAGAGAGGAATGAGTTGGGAGGAAGGAGAAAGCTAAACAGCTTCATTCATTTCATTCATAATCATAGTTCTTTACAATGAAATATATATATATATATACTACACATAAAGTTAACCTAAATACTTGGGCCATTAATAAGAATTATCTGGGCCCTGAAGTGGGCTCGTGCGTATCAATGCGTCCGTCCGTCTTTTCTTTTCAGCTATCAGTTCTTTTGAATTAATTGTCAGCTAGTCCTTCTCTTCAACGGGACTGTTGAGATACACTCTTATAACTGAATGTGTTTGTTATGGACATCATTTTCCTAACGACTAAGTTATTTTCCTCTTCTTCTCATAATTGTTAACATAATCAGTTATGAATCTCCATTTAAAATCGACCACTTCTTTGATTGGTTCTTTGCGTATTTTCAAGTCTTTAGTTGGCTGGCCTAAGCTATTACAACACTTAGTAGTTCTTATGATATTAAAAATCTAAAATGAGTTCTAACTAAGTCAATTCTATACAATAACAACTGATTGAGATCTTTGACATATCATCAAAATTATATATTATTCTTAACAAAAGTTAATTTTATATGTCTAATATTTAATGCTAAAATTAAAACTTAGAGAAATTTAGTATGACATACTCGTATACATGGAGTTGTGGTACCGATTATCATCTAATAACCCGAAATAATAATTTTGTTAATTTTCTTCTAGAAAGTTGAATGATAGCAATGATATATTGTCGGGCTCAAATATGATTGGATTAGAGCGACCAAGGCCTAGGTCTAATAAGACGACAATGATCCGGGATGATGTGCCCCAAGAAGCTCAACGACATCCAAACCGCAACTTCAAACAACTCCCAAGAGAGGACGACCTAGCAACAAGGAACCTACCAATGACCCTCACGACCTACCCATCATCCAAAGGGAGCACGACCTACCTACTCTCCGACAAGGTGCCACCAAGTTAGCATGCGCAACCTACCTGCAAGAGCCCAAACAGATAAGGACAAGTCTGCTCACAAATCGGAGGATCGTTAGGGAACCCTAGCTCAAGAACACCTGAAAATGACGCAGCTATCAATCCCTAATAGTCACCCCCAATAAAGTAGGAACTACCCTTGAAATTACTCGGGTTGTATTGACTTTCCTTGAACTATAAAAGTGTGGCTGGTAGGTCACTGTAAGGCATTGAATTTTCAATATTTGTATTATTACGCTATTAAATTAACGAGAAATTTTTCTACAATACTTATTGCATTTTCATATTCGTTCTCCAGTTATTTTCTCAAAATTTCCACAATTCCAAGAGTAAAAAAGATTTACTTAATACGATATCAAAGTAACACATAGATCTTATTAAATTTTAATTTTATAATGTAATTATATTAAAAATTTTAAAATACTTTGAAATAAAATTATAATAAACACACATGTAAAAGACATAATATTTGTGCTGAAAAATAAATAAATGCTTAGCGCGCGCGCACACAGTGAGACAAAAAAGACAGAGGGCCAAATGCGATTTAAAATTTCCCAATCCACTCACTGACAAAAACACATTCTTCACATATTCGTACCCCTACACTTGTTTCCTGTTTCATCTCTCTCCACTCTACAACTCCTCCTCCACTTTCCACTTCTCATCAATCTATGGCCTCACACCTCCCCCTTCATGTCACTGACCTTGACTCCAACGCCGCCGACTCTCTCGCCTCCACCCCACGCTCCGACTTCCACGACGACTCCATGATTGCTCCCCAGCCCCGCGCCCGTTTCATGTGCAGCTTCGGCGGCAAGATCCTCCCTCGCCCTCACGACAACCAGCTCCGCTACTTCGGGGGCGACACCCGCATCGTCGCTGTCCATCGCCACACCTCCTTCTCCGCCCTCCTATTAAAACTCTCCAAACTATCAGGTACGATAACCTCCCCTCAAGATTCAGGAACGCAACAAGATCTCATCAAACTGAATTTGGATATTTTAATCTGACATCTTGAATTGAATCCCTATATCTCATATTTGAGCTTCGTTCAATTGATATATTCAATAGGTACAACCAACGTAAGCATTAAGTACCAGCTCCCCAACGAAGACCTCGACGCACTTATCACCGTCACGGCTGATGAAGACGTTGAAAACATGATGGAAGAGTACGATCGGTTGAGCCTGACCCAGAGTCAGGGCCAGAAATCGGCTCGACTCCGCCTCTTTCTATTCCCTATCGATAACAATGACTCCAGAGCCACTAGCATCAACTCGCTTCTCGACGGCTCGGCTAAGCGCGAGAGCTGGTTCGTCGACGTTCTAAACGGCGGACCGGCTGCCGGTCCGGTTCTCGAGCGCGGCCGGTCGGAGGTATCATCGGTTGTGTCTGAAGTGCCGGATTATTTATTCGGGTTGGATAATTCGGATGATGCTCTGAAAGAAAGCTCCAAAATCAGGAACAAGCATCTGCTAAACGACAACGTTTCGATGTCGGACCCGGGCTCGCCCGCTGCCGCTCCGGTTGCGTCTTCGCCGTTCTGCTCCACTTCCTCATCCCTTGCCCCACCTAACCTGCAAGTGATTCCGAATCTTCCGCCCGTTAAAACCAGACCCGTTAACCCGGCCCTGGTTGCGGAGCAGAGGGAGAGCGAAATGATGGTGAACGAGAAAATGCCCCCTCAGCAAACCGGATATTCGGGCGGACCCGTTTGGAATTACCCGAACCCGCCCGTTCAGCCCATGCCCGCAGTGTATTACGTGCCGGGTAGCCATGTTCAGTCGGGAAATGCTTCAGTCCCGATCCGGGCACAGTTTTTGCAATCATACCCGGCTCCAGGGGGTCAAGTACCCATTGGGTTTCCGGGTATGAATCACGTATATGGAGCGGGTACGAGGCCATATGAAATGCCTGCCCGTTTCATTACTGATAACGTGGGTCAGACGGTTTATTATGGGGCGAGAAACATGGCCGTTGTTCCGGGTAGTTATCCGGGTCTGACTGTAGCCGGAGGGGAAGAAGTGCAGGGATCCGCCCCAGATATGATGTCGGGTCGGATATCTCAAGGGTAGTGAGAGAGTGACTTGGTGGTGGATAGTCAACCGCTTTGAGTTCAGGTACCTAATATTGATTTCTAAGAAAAAATGGGAATATTATTATTATTATTATTATTATATTATTATTATTATTATTTGATGATATAATTTTATTTTTCGTGGGACGTTAGAGTGCTTTACATCTTTTATTTTGGATTGTGGATAGGAATTTGTTTTCTCAAATTAGTTTGTTGATGCATCTTCTTATGGAGGAGGAAATTGTACGTACACAAATAATTAGATTCTTTATATTTGAAATTTTATTTTTATTTTTATTTTATTGTTGTTGTTGATGCATGATAAGGTGTAGGACAAAGGAAATAAATGTGTGAAAAGAAGTTGTCTCTTTCAATTTTACAATAAATATAAAGATTCTTTTTAAAGATATATTTAAACTGTAATCACTATTAATCAACAACAATAGCAATGTTAGGCACCAATAAATTGGTTCAAGTACATTGTCTTAATCAATAGATTATAATATTTAATAACAGAAATTTTGTATATGATTTTATGATTGAATCTCTCTTCTTCAATTTCCGACTTAAAAAACTGAACATTAGGTAGATGTCAAATAAAAAGCTCAACTAATCAATAATGACGCAATTTGAGTGTTAGTTAATTCACACCGTTTTAACATGAATTATTAAACAATCAAATGGATGGATATCATGGTCATTAGTTAGAGGGGTAATTGTAGGGACCAATTATATTATTTTTGAAAGTTTTATAGTTCGAATTAAATTAAATTAAATTAAATGGTTTGAAAACCTAATTGATTCTCGACCCCAAAATTAGACTATTCAAACTCAAATAAAAACATGTGCACTTATATTCATAGATGTTCAGCCAATGAATTAATATCAGATTACTTTTATTTCAAATTTATGACACAAATGAACAAATCTATAAAAAAGTAAAAATTTTAAATGAAATGATGTTGACTTTTGAAAAACATCATCATTTCTTCTTTTTTTTTCTTTTTTTTGTTGAGTTTTTGCAAAAACCTCAACTTTTGTTCATTGAAAATTTGCACGATAGTTGAACATTTATTTAAAAACACATTTAGTCCTAATATATTTAAGAAAATTGCAATAGTTTTGTTATATATATGCAACCTCACCTTTTGTAGAAGTTGATTTTATTTTAATTTTTTCTAGATTTTGTGGTTACAAAACTAGCTAATAAGATATTTAATAATAATGTTTTAGCATAGTGCAAACTCTATAAAACAAATCAAAAGATAACATGAGCATACTCACAAAAAATAGAGTATTAGTTGTTGATAAAAGCTTGAGAAAGATTTAATTAATTGTTTGTATAGAAGATCCATTTATGTAAATTGTTAGTTTGGGCCTCGTTACATGATTTCCTAAATCTATTATCCTCGAAAATTTTAACTGGGTTTTGAAAAATCACACTGTTTGAATCTTGTATTATTTGAAAATCACTTTAAATAAAATATTATTGGGATTATATCACTAAATTCAATTTCTAATATTTAAGTTTATATATTTTTTTTTATGTTTTAAGTTATGTAGTTGCATTTAGTCCAAACGTTATTTTTAATAAATAATTTAATTCTTAAAATATATTTAAATTATAATGTTAAAATATTGATGAATAAAAAAATCTTTTTAATAATTAAATTGCTAAATAAGTTTGATATTTATTTTCAATCTATTATAAAATAGGATAAACATTTCATTTCTTTTTTATTATTTAAGAGATTAGAAGAAAGAGGGTAATATTTAATGACAAAATTTTCTTTTATACATATTAAAAATAATTCATAAAATCGTAGGCTGATGGACTAGCCCGAAAACTCAAAGTTAGGATTATGATCGAATTTTTAGTCTGAAGAAACTTTTGACAGATTTAACATATATTGAATAACTCGTAGCTCAATTGGGCTTATCTAAAATTCAACGGATTAGTTCGATTGATAAACCAATTTATACTTATAGAAATAATATTTATTGGCTATGGCAATCTTCTTATACAAGACTCAGAATGAATGCATGTGTTGAATCCATCAAAATACTTCGAAATAAATAAATAAAAATTTATTGAGGTTCGATTTGTACTGATACAGGATCCCAAAAACTTTGTAATCCAATAATAAATAATTACAAGAAATAATCGACGATAATTGGACCAGTTTAAAATCGATCAATAAATAACGATTGACAATCACAGTGTGAGAAAGATAGCAATTAAAGTAAACAATAACGGGGCAAATGAAACGAAAGCAACGTTAAAGTAAGTTAAGCAAAAGAGAACACCGGTCTAGATGAGCTTAGGCGAACTAGCAGAGAGCCCTTCCCAAGCTCGCATATGAGTACGGTTATGAAGCCAATTGGGGGCAAAATGAATGAAAGCTAGAGACAGTTAAACAGATATATAGGTAGATGCCGATTTTCGGCTTACGGGGACTATTTACTGAACCTAGGAGAGGGCTAGGGTTTCCAGAGCGCGCCTCCAAGTTGTTGCAATAGCTCGCTGATTTCTTCGGGGCCGTTGCAACTCCTATGTCATTCGTGGCCTCCGAAATTGTCGCGTCCTTATTCAGACCTTGTTGAGCGTTGTATATCTCGACTGGAGTATTTTTTCACTATGTAACCAGTGACTCGCTATCCAACTATCCCTAACCTGAATTGGGTTGCTTAGGTGGGCCTTGCGGCCTAATGGACTGCTATTCCGACCTAATTAATTCGGAATCCCAACAAACTCGAACATATAATTCCCACTTATTCTTCTTGGAATTTAATCCACCAATCTAACTAAATTTGAGTACATAAATATCAACAATTTAATTTGGGATATATGAACTTAATTGGGAGGGTGTCTAATTGCGCAAAGACAAAATGTTCCAATCTTTTCCTTTGTTTTGGAATTTGGAATTGATTTGGTTTAGTTAATTAGTAATATTCCTTACGTCAATTAAATGTAGTATGCTTCCCTTTCAAACACATATACACTTGAAAAAGTAAGGCTGTTACATATAAAAACATACCTTATTTATAAATTCAAAATTTTAAAAATTGTTATTTTGAAAAGCACAACTAACACGAAAGTAAATTATAATTATTGGGTGATTTTAAATATACTTATGTTAAAATTTTCAACATAATGTGTTGGTCCCGAAATCAGAGAATAATATATTGCTAAGTTTAGGTTGCACTTGTTCTTCGAAACTGATTGAAACTCAGTTTCCGGTTATAAAAGTAAGTTCAGCTCAGATAGGCTATTAAGTAAGTTTCACAAGAATGCACTTCAATACTTAGCCAAGTATTGAAGGTTTTAAAAGTAAGTTTGAGAAACAAAGTATGTTGAATCTTAAATAAAAGCAAGTAAATGACTCAGGATATTATAGTGGTTCGGACTTAATATCCTACGCCCACTCTTCCGAACTTAATCGGGAATTCACTAAGTTTGATACAAGCCTCTTTGCGATCTATGAACAATCCGTCGGCACTCCGTCCTTCGGTTTGCTGTCATCACTCACCTAGGAACTCTTGTTGACTTAGTCTTCATGTTGAAGTGAGGACGCACCTCGCAGTCTTCTTCCAGGTGGTTGGATGTTTGCACGTTCTTCCCAGAACTCAGCTTGGCTGGCTAATATTGTCCATGATAGTCAGAATCTCAGAGTAGGAACTGATTGATATTAATATACCTTAGAGAGATATATTCACCAAGAAGTAGTTAAAGCTTTAAGCTTAGCCTCGTGCTTTGAACCACGTAGCACGAAATGGTTAACTTGAGTTGGAAACTCAAGTCTCGTGAATAGAATCACGGAATAACAAAGAGCTTTTGAGTCGAAAGACTGGCAGAGTGTCGACTTAGCTTTTCGAGAGATTCTTGTTAGTTCTTCATTCGAACTGTTGGACTATTTATAGGAGATTCCTCCGACGTTTGAAATTTTGTCCGTTAGACCCATAAATCCATTCGTTAGAGACAAGATTGAATGATCCAATCACAACCATCCTTTGGTAGATCTGCTCTGCTCTGAAAAGGTTGTACTTTCTACCACTCTTGTCAGACTCAATTTCAGTCTGAGGAATTCATGTATGGGACATCCTCGTACTAACTTTTACTTAGCAATCATATGCCTTTAAGTCTGACTAAGCTTGATTCGCCTTGTGTTGCACGTGCTCTTGAAATAAGGCCTCCATATTGACATTCCATAGTCAGTAATACTAACTTCTCATAACTCAGTATGGCAAACACTATGCTGAGTTCCCAAACTCAGTATAGGCCTTGGCCATAGTTAGTGAAACTAAGTTTCACGCACGAACACTTCTTCAAATCTCGAGCATATCCTTTGCTCGGTCTTCAGCACTTAAGTTCTATTACAACTCAAATAATCATATTACAAGAATTACAAGATAGAACTCTAGAAACTTAGTTCTAAAGTAAGTTTTGACATATCAAAACATCAAATTAAGAAGAGAATTAAAACTTAGTTCCTAACACAACCCCTAGTTCATAAATGAAATAAAATTATTACCGAGTTTTTTTATTTTATCCTTGTTGCTCCATAATAAACTTTTAATTAAAAATAATGAGATGGTATTGTGAGAGAATGTCTATCAACAAAATTGTGGAAGACAAATCTCACGAGATTCATATTAAAAAAGAAATTTTATACAATATTGACTGAGTAAAATTAAAGAAAAATTATGAAAACGGTGAGTCCTCTCATACAATTTTTTGCCCAGAATAAAAGATTACAAAATTTTTTCTATTGATTTGAGTTATTTAATAAAAACATGCATTTTATTTTATGTTGGAGGTTTAAGGTGTGAGAAAATAGAGAGATTAAATATTTCCTCTGTTCCGCTGGAGTAGTCTTATTTCTTACAGACATAATTATTAATGTTTGTGAGTGTAGTAGAATTAATATTTTATTGATGATTGTGAAAAATTTGTTATTTTAAGAAAACGAGACTATTTTATAGGACAAAAAATTTGGGAAATGAGACTACTACTGCGAGATCGATGGAGTAATATATATTTTAATAAGAAAATAAGGAGTGTGCTGAGAAAGTTTGTGAATATATTTATAATTGGGTGTAATTGAAAATTATGACACAAATTCTCATTTGTTTAACAATTATAAATATAATATAAAAACAACTAATTTATAAAACCAAATCTTATAATTAGTCGTTTGTATTTATTTTGAGTTTGAATAATTTGCAATGTGCAATATTTTTTGTGATTTTTTTTTTAATACTATAGCTCTTACTGTTTACTTTTTTTACTTCGAAAAATAATACAACATATTAAATGATCATAAAATTTAATATTAATTAAATAAGGCTTTTTAAAAAACCCTTTGCCCGACCATTTTTCAATCAAAAGCTTATAAGTTTTTTCGAAGCTACACGTAGAAATTCGAAGGTGTCTCATAACATTATCTCTCTTATCTAATAATATTTGGTGGGAAAGATTATATATATTACCTCTAAGTTTGGAGAAAAAGATAAAAAGATTTATTTGATAAATCTTAAAAATGTAATTTAGTGAATTCTGTAATATACTCCAAAATTAAAAGATTTTAGCAGTACCAAAACTTACAAAATTTGATAATTTATATGAAAATTAAAATTAATGTTTATAATTATAAATATTTGAGTAGTGTGCAATAATTATAAAACCACCTAAAATTATGTAAAAAACTCATTAATATTGTGATTGGAGGTAAAAATAAGTGGAAATACATACAAGTAGCCACTTTAGATAAGTGGCTATGTTTTAAAGTTACGAGAATAAAAATACTCCCTCCGTCCCAAAACAATTGTCTTGTTTTCCTTTTTCGTCTGTCCCAAACAATTGTCTTCTTTCCTAAAATGGAAAGTTTATACACACTCACTAATAAAATACTAATTTCCTCTATCTCTACTCGCATTGGTATCTGTGTCATTTCCAAACAAGACAATTGTTATGGGACGGAGGGAGTATAAGTTTTCTAGCCAATTTGTTAAAGTCATTTCCATTTTCGGAAATATTTATTATATCATTTATTTCAAATTACAAAGGTTGTTGTGAGTTTATTACAATTTTTTACAAACAAATCTGTCTTTATATAGGACGAGGAAACATTCAATAAATTTTTTTGAAGATAGTTGAGAGAGTTTTGAGAGCAAAAAATTAAAGGTATGTTGATTTCAACCATTTTTTCTTCTTTTTCATTCTTTTTTGCTTTATTATGATGATATGTGTTCAGAATTGACTTGTATATCTTAGTTTTTAGAAATATAGTGATTTTAGGACTATTCTTCGTAAAAAAAAATGCAGAGAACTTTAGGATAACCCAACAAAATTGAGATCTCGTGACGAGATCTCGACATCTAAGTCGAGATCTCAAAATTAACTCGAGATCTCGATTTTGTCACGAGATCTCGTCTTTAATTTTTTTAAATATGACTTCGAGATCTCGACATTAATATCGAGATCTCGAATTATCTGTTGGATCATGCTCTAGATTTTATTTAATATTTTTTGTATCATTTATCGCAGATGTCGTATCAACGTTTCATCATATGTCATGGTGGTGCATGAGACAGAACCAAGTATATGGGCGGAGACGAGCAATTTATATGTTTGAAGCATGAACGGATCTCCTATAATGCCATTTTGTCCAAGATTCATGAGATCATGCATTGTGATCTCCTCACTATATTTACTGCTTGTTTATGTGGGGGCTCGAGGCATGTGAAGGCTGGATTGAAGATCGATGAAGGTATAATATGGATGCTATATGAAAATAACATTCATCCAATTATATATGTGGTCACCAAATTGAAGCAAAACCAGTCTGAATTTCAGGCACCTCAGCCACAGTCACAACGATCAACACGAATGGGAGGTCCTAACATCTCATTGATGATTTCGTAGATGAGTATGAGGAGGAATCTACTGATGATGATGATTATTGTGATGATGAGGAGGCAGGCGAGGAGGAGAGGGACGAGGAGGAGGAGGAGGAGGGCCGGAGTCGGTTGTTTGAGTCCTTGGTCAGTGATTTTTCTAGATGGATTCTAGCTCCTGGGCGAATGGATTAGTATGGACTATCTAACAATAACTTGAGTCAGTCCGTGGCTATAGCTCGACATGATCAGGAAGTAAGGAGTTGGATACTTCCTTTAATATAGGTTGATGCTCCTGAGCCCGCAGATTGGGCACCGATTGAGCTATGCATTGGAGCGACATTTAGTAGCAAGGATGAACTTGACCTTGCTGTAGGACTACATCACCAGTTAGAATACTCCACGGAGAGGTCCAGCACTACTCGGCTCAACTTCAGATGCAAGTATGAGAATGGTTGTCCTTTATGCTACGTGCAAGACAATCTGGAACTGTTTGGAGAGTATTTAAGTGTGATTTGATGCACAGCTGCAGATGGATATTGATTGTGTTGCTCCCCGTAGAGTGCCCGCTAGAGTGTTGGGTAAGTATTTCTCAAGTACGTTGGCGGTGGAGGGCGCTAGTCTAAAGCCGAAGGAGATTATGTCTGAATTGTTGAGTCAGTTCGGTATCAAGATTGATTATAGTTTTGCCCTGCGGGCAAGAAACATAGCTATTGCAATGGTATTCGGCGATTGGGAGAAGTCTTATGAGATGATGTCGGGCTACTTACACATGCTACTATCGCGTAACCCAAGCACAATGTCTTAAAGATCTACTTCTTCGGAGAGTTTGTTCAAGCACATGTTTCTGGCACTTGCTCCTTGCATCGATGCATTTCACAGCTGCATGCGCCCATTGATCATTGTAGATGGCACACATCTGAAGGGCAAGAATAAGGGAATGTTGTTTGTTGCGGTGACAAAAGACGACAATGAACAATTATTTCCTCTTGCTATTGGGATTGGACCCATAGAGGATGATGAGTCATGGATGTGGTTCATGCATTGCTTGCATGTTTACTTTTGAGATCGTGAAGGACTGATCATTGTCAGTGATCAGCACAAGAGCATAAAAAATGCTGTGGAGTTAGCATTTCTGAATGCTACACATGTTATTTGCTACTACCATTTGGCGAATAACACGTCGAGGTACGGTCCTCGTGTGGGTGTTGTTTACGAGATGCAGCCTACTGTTATAGGCATGATTCATTTCAAAAGCACATGTGTACTTTGGAGATTCTGAGCAAAGACGGAGCTTACAAGAGGCTTCAAGATATAAGAGTGCACCGTTGGTCGAGATCTTAGTGCCCTGGTGCCCGATTCAGCTTAATGACATCTAATGCAGCTGAATCCCTCAACTCTCATTTGTTATGGGCAAGTCAGCATCCCGAACATAATAAGGTCTCCACATCAAGCATCGAGGCATAGTCTCCACTGGCATACTGCTAATCGCATATAAGGCTGCCAGATCAGGAATCACCTCATACGACCATGCCTGCGAAATAATGTAAATAATTAATAATTCTTGTCTTTTATAAATTAAAAAAAATTTAAAGTAAAAATTACAAACAATAACCTCCAACACCCAAACAGGGCCGTATATATGCACCAAGAGCACCTTATATGTCTTTGAAGATGTGATCACGACAGACATCTGATGCAGCAAGACACTGAAGGACCACGAGCCCCAAGGGAATGCCCTCCACTCGTGAGGTTTCTCCACCAATATATACACCTAGGGGTCTATCTCTTGCTTCCCATCCAAGCAAATTAACATGCGGTAAAAAATAAGAAACTGAGCGATCTTCACGTAATCAATGTGCAATTAATCTACAATCGGCAAGGATTTGTTATGAGAATACAAACAACCATCTTCAGGCAAATCATGCAACTCAGTAGGGTCAAAACCCGAATCACCGAACCATAGCCCGGTCATAAAAAAAACTCCTCAGCACCAAGTCAAATATTGGTTTCACCAACACGAAATCACAACTCGTTCTCAGCTCCCTACACATCAATCTCGTGCGTGATCAGAGCCCAAGTAGCACGTATCATTCTCTTCTTCCACCGGAAAGAGAGAAATGCACCGAAGGGTCATTCCCTGTTGGTCCCAGATCTGAGTACTTATAATGTGCAGCGGAAGTATAAAAACCGTTATTTGCATTCTTAAATGCGTCAACTTAGATTCAAACTTACGACTCAGTTTTTAAACAACAGTTTAAAAATGACAGTTTGTGTTACCAGCAATTTAGGTAACTAGTTTACAGTTATATGCAGTCAACAATTATACACTTCAACACTTTCAGACAAGTGTTGAAGGTTTCAAAATACAATTGCAAACTGTATGGTGCGTAAAGTAAATAAAACTGTAAATGATGCAAGATATTTATAGTGGTTCGGAGCCTTAAATCCTACGTCCACTCTTCAAAAATTAATCCGAAAATTCACTAAGTAATGAAGATATAATCCTCACGATCTATAGCCAAATGCTGTAGAGACCACCGTCCACAACAGAATGGATCACTCACACAGGTAGTTGTTCTTCACTCCTTCTTCAGTTCCTCGAAGCCATCTGGCACCCTGAAGTCTCCTTAGAACTAGTAGTAGTCGGAAATGGATTGAGGACAAACCTCCCTTCTCCTTCTCCGGTAGGTGGATGATCGAGTTCTTCCCAGAACGTACACTGGTTGGCTAAAGCCCGTGAGAACCTTCTTCTCCTTAGAGAATCAGGATGTTGTGTTATTACTTGAAAAATAAGAACACCAAGAGAGTAGATTAAGTCAAAAATCTTAATCCTCGTGTACACAAGGTCACACGGTGAATCTCTGAAGATTTCTTAAGCAATAATGCCTCGTGTTCAATAAATGAACCACAGATTTAATGCCTTCTTGATAGATAGCTTTTAATGCTTCGAGCTTTGAATTCAATAGAGTGACAACAAGGTTTTTAAGTGCTCAATCCGATGTGTTTGTCTTTGATCTTCCTGCTATTTATAGTTGGAGATTTGAAAATAGCTGGTAGAGACAATTCGAAGGATTTCCAATCAATGTCCATCCTTTCTGTAAAGTAGACTCGCTCCTCTACCTTTTTTGAATCACTGCCATGCTTTTTGTAGGGGCAGTTTGTACTTGTTGTGTGTTGGGAATTATGTTGTAATTCTCCCTTAGATCAAAATTGTAAAAGGTTTTGTTGAGTCAAAGTCGTAGTAGTTTGGTCGATCATTGCTGAAGTCTAGATAGTCTAGCAACTCATGTGTAATGTCCTGTGTAGGAAATATTTCGAGTTGTAATAGATTAGATGTACTTGCGGAAGATTGCTGAGGATTCAGCAATTGGAACGAAGACTTCGGAAATTCTGGATGCTAGGAACGTTCTCAGCAGTTAAGTCGATTGCTAGAGAAGTCAGCAGACAGATGCGACTGCTAAGGAAGAAAGTATTCATGTGCTAAGAAGAATGATTGCTAAGTGCTAGCAATCATATGAAGAAAGAAGAGACTGCTAGGAGCATTCACTTAGCAGTCAGCAGAATGAAGATAGCGGAATGCTGAAGGAGTCAGCATTCGTTACTACAGTAAGAAGATAGCAGAATGTTGAAGGAGTCATCATTCGCTACTACAGAAAAGATTGCTAGAAGATATAGCAATCAAGAACCAAGAATCAAGTGCTGAGTAAGCAACTGCTGAGGAGTCAGCAGATTGGCTACGAAGACAGATTGCTAGAAGTACTTAGCAATCAAAAGAGTCAAATGACTTAGCAGACCGTTCCCAGCATTCTCCGATAGAATGCTAAGCAAAGAAAAACCTAGCAACGACCACTAAGATGCCCGTTTTGACAAAAGTACAACCAAGGACGATAAGCTTTCCCTAAGTAGGTGGAAAAGCACTGTACACACCGGAAAGGATGGAAAAAGTAGACACTCTTTTGGACGAAGAAGACCGTTGTGTCTAACGGGTATGGAGATTCAAGTTTTGAATCTCCAGATATAAAAGAGAAGTCCAAACAAAGAGAAGAACTACTCACTACTCAACGAATACAAGCGAAGAAAGATATCTTTGACAAATAAAGCAATCAAAGCAAAAAGAGAGTAGTCAGTCAGTTGAGAGCCCACAAAAGAGAAGACTTCAAAGCTCTCAACAACCGTAGTGTCCCCCTCATTGAATATCTGACACTAAATTGAAGAGATTACTTGACTTTGCTCAAGATTCTAATCATTGGGATAACTTCCATCCTAGGAAGCATCCAGCAGTCACATCTCTGAAAAGAGATTGACTATCATGGGCTGTTGCTGAAAAACCCAGGAAAGTTCAGGAGAGAACTATAAAACTCCCATCGCAGCAAGGACAAGTTTTACAAAGGTCCCGCCCTTGACTTGGCCGCGGCTGCTGACTTGAAAGATCGAAGCATCGGAGGATAGCTTTGTAGTGGCCGGTTTGAAAGTTCACCGCCTACTGCAAGTGTTTGGCGATTCCTTGTACATTAAATATCTTTTTAGTGAAATTCTCAGTGCTACGACTGAGGAGTGGACGTAGATCTTTAAGATTGAACCACTATAAATATTGTGTCTTGTTTACTATTTTATTACTTACTGATTTATTGTTTCACTGTTGATTTGAAACCTAGCAACTTCAAGTTGCTAGAGTATATCTGAAACAAACTTAAGATCAACTTGAAGCTAAACTTTTGATAAAGAACTAAGTGTGCAAGATACTTGAACATTCCGCTGCATATTTGTTAAGTAGTCTTCTGCTGCATTTAACAACGACTCTGATCAAAGACCAACATTGTATTAGATGCCGAACAATGTTGTACTCCAATCATAACTTAGTGTATCTTCGTCTCTTATCATTGACTCTTTAATGTTCTCTTATGACTGATCGACATCTTGCTTCTCTCGTCTTTCTTTGATGTGAAACTGTTCTGGTCTGACACTGTGAGCGCCTCTCAACAGTTTCTTTATGAAAACTTTGTCCACAGTTTTCTTTGCTATACGATCCTTGACAGTTGAAAAACTGTTTGCATAGTTTTTCACATCCGTTACTCTAGACAGTTTTCTTGTTCATTATCCTTGACAGTTTTCTCGTATGGACGACTTCCACTTCAAAAACTGTTCCACTGTTTTTGACAGTTTTCTTCTCCTAGGCTATTACAACTCGATCATCATATACAAGGATTACATGAGGTAATAACTCTAAGGCCTAGACTTTGGTATATAATTTTGACACATCAAAACATAAATTTAAAGGAGTGATCACTAATTTTTTTAATGATTTTTTATAGAGTAGTGACAAGTTAAAATTATCGATCCCACTGAGATTGTAAAAGCGAACATCTCATGTACTGAACCATTTGTTTTCGGTTTGTTGTGTAAGTAAATAGAAATTTGAAAGGTTTTTTGAGATTTAAAACTAATTTTGCAAGAAAATTAAATTAAAGCAGATAATTAAAATCGGGTTTGAAAACACTAGAGAAAAGATCAGATTCCAGGGCAAGTTCATGTCAAGGATAGCATGCAAGGAAATTTCATTGATCAATTTAAAATAAAGATTTAGGTGGAACATCAGGAAAATATTACAAGTTCCAGGGTTTGGCAATTCATAAAGTAGATTGTCAATTTCCTATATCCTTTCGGTCTCTAGGAAAATTAACAACTCCAAAAAACATCAGATTTATTCATATGGATTAAATTCCTCTTTTCAGACATAATTAAAATCCATATTATCAATTCTTAAATCCATTAATCAATTTTCACTTTTCAGTCTGAAATTAATTAATTATAAAAACCTAATCAAATGGCCAATTTAATCAGATTAAGAAAAAGCACAAGAATTGATAAACCAATTAAAAATATTGATCGATTTAATCACCTAAACATGCATCCAAGACAATCACATAAGCCCTAGAATCTGAATAAAGGATTACTTACACATATTCATGTTAAACAAAAATATGGAAAGATAAAACCTGTAGCAAAACTTCATAGAGAAAACAAGCCTTGTAATTGCATCCAATCTTCAAAGGTTCGATCACAATCCTCACCACAATTCGAAAGCAATTCAAGAGCAAGAAAAACTCTAGGGTTTAAGTCTCAAAAGTGGCATAATCCATAAAAATCGCCTAAACAAAACAATATATACTAGGTTTAATTGTCCCAACATGGAAATAACTTAAACACATTAAATTACGCCAACTTGACATCGACACAATTTCTGTTGATCGAAATAGGTTCTCAACTTCGAACACCCTAACGCCCTGTCGACTACCTGCCTCTGATTTCCCTGTCGATCGACGGGATTTCTGTCGATTGACAGGATCTTCTCTTCTGTCGATCAGCTTGAATTTTCAACGAGCTCTTCAAATACAACATTCCTCTGTTTCGATCGACACAATTTCTGTCGATCGAAACAGAGCACACCACCAAACGACTCTTTTTCAGACTTGGTCAATTTTCACTCCAAAAACCTGTATTTTTCAGCATAACAAACAACTTAGACATAAAACTCATGCAATGCTCAGAATTTAAAGTAAACACACCATAATTATATCAAAAACACCTAAAAATCCATAGATAAGTGAACGAAATAGCGCACTTATCAAGGAGGGATTTCTACATCCATACCTAACAATTTTCTTCTTTTTGATGTTGTCAAAACCATACCTTCTAAGTCGGAAGGAAGATGCAGTTGCTCTGAGTTTACAAAGTTTGAGAATCTAACACTACTCAAAACTAGGGGTGTTCGCGGAACCGTTCAAACCGGCCAAACCGTATTAATTTGGCCGGTTTGGCCGGTTATAATTTTGATTTTCAAACTGACAGTTTGGAAATTTTGAAACCGATCAAAACCGGTTCGGTTCCAGTTTGGTGGCCCAAACCGGCCGTTTCAACCGGACCGGCCGTACACATATTTATATATATTTGTTTAGATATTTTATAAGTAATGTGTATATATTAGTTGGATATTGTGGCTTGTTTTTGTGCGTTGGCCTGGGTTCGATCCCTCTTCCATATTTTCTATCCATTTTTATTTTTTTCATTTAAAACATTTACTCCATAAGATAATATGAATGTTTACAAATGTAATATAATATATAAGTACGATATACTTATTTTTATGTGTACTTATTATTATTATTATAATTATTATTAATATTCACATAGATAATTTTCTAATTACTTTATTGTGAATTATTTATATATTGTCAAAGTTATATATCTTAAAAAAATAATATTTATAGTTGAAAAAATATTATTTACAATTCACAAATATATTATCTCATAAATTTAAAGTAAACATCTTATACAGTCTTACAATAAATCAATACTTGTTACATCAACTCTATTTTTACACAAAAAATTTTAGTACATCAAACTATTTTTTAACATAATAATATTTTTCATACATACCCTCCGGTTTTGTTTTAATATATATATAGATATAAATTATAGTGCATTGTTGAAATTTAGAACAAGTTTCATTCCAAATCGTAAAACCGGCCGGACCGAACCGTTTTTATATGGTTTGGCCGGTTTGGTTTAACTAAATTATTCGGCCGGTTTGGTTTGGAAAAATCTCAAACCATACTTATTGGTTTGGCCGAGATTTTTCCTCGAAACCGGCCGAACCGGACCGCGAACACCCCTACTCAAAACTGTGCTTCTTCCATACTCGACCTACTCTAACTGATTTTCCCCCTGAATGGGAGAGATATTTCTCGATTAACATTAATCAGTTTAGAGCGATAAAAATGCTGATCACATTGGAATATGTGAATTCAGCTCAATATAAAGGTAAGAGACAATGAACAATTATCTTCAAACCAACAGTTTTAGACCTTTCATTATATGTGATCGTTATAGGTACATGATAAGTTAAAAACTGCAGTAAAGGAAGATACAAAACAATTCAGAACAGACCAGTTACGCCTGAGATTTGTCCTTGTCCTTGTCTTGATTTGAAGAATCTGCGTCTTTTGGCTTTGAAGTAGCAGTAGAGGTCAAGGGTCCAGCTTGCGTGGCAAATCTCTTAGCCATGTCCATCATAGCTTTCATCTCCTGATCTCTGGCTTGCTGCATTCGCTCTATTTGCAATCTGTAGTTCAGAACAGACCAGTTACGCCTGAGATTTGTCCTTGTCCTTGTCTTGATTTGAAGAGTCTGCGTCTTTTGGCTTTGAAGTAGCAGCAGAGGCCGAGGGTCAAACTTGCGTGGCAAAGCTCTTAGCTATGTCCATCATAGCTTTCATCTCCTGATCTCTGGCTTGCTGCATTCGCTCCATTTGCACTCTGATCTGCTTATTTTGCCTCTCCATCAACTGCAACTGCAGCTTCACTTGTTCATTTCTCCTCTCTTCCCCCTTTTTGACAAAATAAAAAATTGTGAGGATCTGCTGATTCATCTCCTATCTCATAATATCAGGGGTTTGATGAGGTGCAGCCACAGAGATGGGGTCGGGAGACAATGGTCTTTCAGACGCGACTAGTGCTCTAGAGTCTCCACCGGTTTGGCTCTGAGAGATAGCAGTATACAGCTCCAGTTGATGATTAGCTCTGCTGGTTGCTTCCTCTTCCTCTTTTTGCTTGGCTGCTGCTGCTGCTGCATCATTTCTTGTCTTCTCGGCAGCGATTTCTTCTTCTCTTCTTTTGACTTCAGCATCTTCTGCTTCTTCTTCTTTCCTTCACAGTTCAGCTGTTGTTTCTTCTTCTTGTTTTCTTTTCAGCTCAGTTGCTGCCTCTTCTTCTTGTTTCTTTTGTTCTGCCTCAAGTCTTCGTTGCTTAGTTTCGTGTTCTAACCTTTGAATCTCTTCCTCTTCTTCGCAAATTTTCTGAATAAACACGAAAACTGTTGTTGAAGAAGCAATTGCAATTGTCGTTTACGAACGAGCTCGATAGCTTTCTCGGCAATTTCTGCAAGAGTTATTGCACGAGAAAGTAGGATTGCTTGAGCCAGGGCTTCTTCATCTTCTTTTCTCAGCCTCTCTTCTTTTTCTTTTCGCAATCTTTCAAGCCCTCTTTCTTTTGCTTCTTCAAGCTCCATGAAGTTCTCCTAAAACTCTTCGACTTTTGCATTTAGTTTCTTTTGAAGAACCTGCAATTTTAGAAGATCCGCATGATTTTCATCAATCATGCGCATTATGTATTCCAGATAAGTTTCTTCACGTTTGGTTGTGGCAGTTTCTGGAAGTTGCAGTTCTTTATCAACAGTTCCTTGAAGAGATTGCTCTTTGGGGACAGCTTCTTGCATTGGCAGTTCGTGTGCGACAATTTCTTTTGTCTCCAAGATATGCTGAGAAGTATCTATGACTTGCTTAGATTGAGCGTTGTGAGCATCTCCATCTGAGCTGCTGGTTGATTTTGATGGAGTGAAGGGTTCTCGATGAGGATAATCTGGCATTGGATTTTTACTCTCCTCTGAGTTTGTTGGGTCTCGAATACCCTAGACGTACACCTGTTGTTCCTCAACAGTCTGTTTGCTCTTCTTGGACCTGCTCGACTCTTCCTCTGAGATGTCCTCAAGTATCAATTTTCTTTTCTTCTTCTTCTTCTTTGCAAATTCTTCTCGGATTTTAATTAGAATCCCTTTATTTTTGCCTGGCACTGAGGAAGTAATTCCTTTGTGTGTCTTATTTCCTTCGGTGGGTGATGAATTGGACACTTCATCAATGTCTATCACCATGTGATCAACCTCAATTCTCTTAGGATTGTCATCACCAACATCATCATCATTTTCACCTTCTGTGAAACGGTACACTGGACTTCTTATGGGGATAAAATCGGATGGTAGAAGATGTTCCCCCCATCACGAAGACCTATTAGTTTCTCAATGAGATAACTGACCTTCAATTCAAATCCAACACCGAACTTGAATTTTTTGGTCTTTCTGATGGTAATGTTTTTCTTGGCATTTTCCAGAAGTCACCCAAAAATATATTCCGCCTAGTTTCATCCAGAGCCATCATCCAGAACTATCATCACAGAATACTTGGGCTGGCTCAGTTCAGAGAATGATCCAGCTGTAGAGCATTCGAAATGCTATCTCACTTAGGGTTTTGTAGAAGGGCTTCAGGTCGGAAACCTTTGTGGCAGCTTTAAATCCTTCCTTGGGATCTGCCTTCTTCCATTCCTTCCAGTGCCTCTCCATCGCTGCCTCTTTATCGTCGTCTAAATAATTGGCAATAGTGGCACCCGTATTGGGTAGATGGAGAAGTTCAGCAACAAGATTGACATTTACAAGAATTGGAACTTTTTTCACCTTCGTCTTGAAGTTGACGATCGCATTTTCATAGAATTCTGCAAAGCGGTGGGATTTGAAACGGCGTGGATGCGCCTCCAGAAATTTTAGCAATTTCTCCTTCTCCAGCTTTTTTTAAAGTTCCTTGTCGGCGGTTAAGGACTCAATATCCCTTAAGTTTAGAATCTTCTCCTTTACTACTTGTCCCGCTCGGATTTGCTTGTTGGTGAGGTAGAAGGAATCCACAATATCATTAGAAAGACGTTGTAATGCAGCGTGACGAATGTTGATAGCGCCTCTGTCGTGATTCCCAGATGTGCTGGTACCTTCGACTGATTGAGTCTTCTTTTTACCCAAAGTCGATTGAAGCAATGTGGGTGTCTAGGAGCTCAAAGAGTTGCGAAATCTTGAGTATGAGAGATATATGCAGAAATCAAATGAGGAGGTTGATGATCAATAAGGTTCAAGAGGGATTTGATCCATCAGTATCCACGGTTGAGATGAGGAGTTCTTTACTCGATCAACAGTTCTATAGAAGGCTGACATTGATACCGCCTGTGCCTATTCTGTCGTGGCATGCGAGGAGCGCGTGGGTGTAGCTATGTGGCTTCTCATAATTTGCCATGACTCTGGCCTGCATTAAATGTGGCTTTTAGTCAACGACTCTTGAGAAATCAAAACTTCGCGCCTTTGATCATCCAGTTTTCCTGCTTTATATCTGCAGCTAACTGCTCAGGTCACTTCGCAAATGTCCCTTGTCGACGAACTGGACAACTTTCAGTTAGGAACTGTCTTCTATCTTTCAGTTAGAAATTGAGTTCCTTTGCAATTTCTTCAAGCAGTTTCATAACCAGTCAACTGCCAAATTCCCTCCTTAGGAATTAATGTGATGTCTGGAAAATCGTACATCTTCGGCTTGACCATTTATGGACTTTGAGCCCTAGCCTTTATACCCATTGGTTGTATGTCACTTTGGATGACATGATGTAGTGGTTGAGCAATGAATGTCGACTTAATATTTCCGACTCTGAATCACAAAGAGTCTTTTCCCGAATTGAAAAGACTTGTCACCCTTTCGATTCATGTGCAAGTCTGTCTATAAAAGCCCTTTGAACGAGGTATTGGATATCATCTCATTCAAATCCTTGCTTCTTAGATTCCCTGAATTCTCAGAAAAATGACTTCTCCATGGACTGTCCCGGAGGATATGGCGAAGATCACTATTCAGAGAAATAAGATCCTTGATAAGCAGAGGTTGTATGCACTGTATTTGAATATGCCAGATGTTATTAATGAGGTGATGGAGAATCTGTGGGTTAGCGGGTTGGAACGGTTTTTGACCATCGAGCCTTGCTCCTTCCACAGGGACTTGCTCTAGGCGCTTGCCTATAACGCCATAGTTTCCGACACAAAGATCTTCTTCAACCTCAATGGAGTGGAGTTCCATTTGACAGCTGACTACCTTGCAGAAGAGTTCGAGTTACCTCGCAGAGGAAAACCGGTCATGGAGTATCGGATGGACGAAACGGTGTCGGAGTGGTCAGTTTGGCCTGAATGGCGTGCGACGAACATCAGTTTCGATCCAACTGTGCCATGTGGATTCCTCAAGCCACAATACTTAGTGTCCTTTGACATCATCAACCAGATGGTGGTTAGCAATCCGATCATGGAGACTCACTTTTCACCACCTGTCTGGAGAGTGATGTTGGCGTTTGTAGATCAGGCTGAGGTGGACTGGGCAGCATTTGTCTTCGACCATCTGAAGAAGGCCATGCAGAATGTGCTCGAAGTCCCTATCCCATACGGCATGCAGCTCAACTGGCTCCTGGAGAAGCGAATCCCATTTTTTAGGGACTACAGCATCCTGAATCCGGTTGAATCCGACTTCTATCCCCTGAGATGAAGCTGATCTTTTCCAACTGCCTCTGACTGCCGACAGCCTCCACCTTCTGCTTCCAAAAAAACTGAACTGATGTATTTTTCTTTTTTTTTTTTATAAATGTACTCCGTACCACCTTTTGTCATCAATGAATGGTTCTCCCTTTATCTTTAAGGTCTTTTGCACAAACTGAATTTTCGTACTTTTATCATCTGACAGTTTGATGACATGCGCATGTTCCCTTTTGAACTGTTGAACATATGTCCAATTTTGACTCGCACACGGCTATTGTCAGGCATTCAATGTTGACATTTCAGATTCTGAATCTCAATTGTGGAGCGTTGTGTCTTCATGGAACGTCGTTTCTTGCATTTAAGTGAATAGACATCATCCCGAATGTCGCACAATTTCATCCATAAATACTCCTTCTTCAAGACATTGATAAGCAAACAAACCATCATCTTAAATCCACTCATCAAATAATATGTCTTTTGCGGATGATATCTCCATCGATCAGAACAAGATCTTTCATAAGTTTGGGTTGGAGGTCCATCATTGGACTAACCCTCGGTTGTTCAGCGCTGTGATGGGGGGTTTGAGAGCAAATGGTCTTGAAAAGTTTGTGAGCCGAAGGCCTTTCAAATTTCAAGAGGATATGCTGAAGGTGTTAGCCCACACCAACTACATTTCAGAAGAAAATGAAATCTTCGGCAACATCAACAACCGACAGATTTGCTGGTCTCCTGAGTCCTTTTTCATCTACTTTGGACTCCCTCGTGGTGGTACACCAGTCATAGACTCCCTCCTGAATGGTCTGCTTGGCACAGATGGAAGGGTGCTGATGTCGATTTCCACCCGATGGTCTCATCACATTGGCTGATACCTCGATATCGCCTGACTTTCGACATCATCAATCATATGATCGTTGGCAACCATTTGATGGATTGGGACTTCTCTGCGCCAGTCTGGAAGGCAATGATGGCCTTTGTTGAAGAAGAGGAGGTCGACTAGGCTACCTTTGTATTCAACCAGGTGAGGGATGCCTTAGAGCATCTGCCTGACATCCCAGTTCCTTACAGGATGCAACTAAGCTGGCTTCTGGAGCAGGATATTCCGTCCCTTGTCCAAGGCTGGACCAACATCGAGGACTCCGACTTCTATCCTCCAAGGCTTTGTCCCTCTCGCTGATTAGAATCAACTTCTTCTAAGAACTTTTATTGTATATTTTTTAAAGTTTCTGTTGATGTACTGTACTCCTTTTTGAATGAAATTGAATTGTTCCTTCTTTCCAATATTAAGTCACAGTTCCTGATAATGCAACTTTCTTAACTGTACACGTCATACAGTTTGACATGGCGCAATTTTCTGAACTCTCGGTTTCTGAACTCCTTCCTTAGGAATTAATGTGAGATTTGGGAGATCGTAACTGTACATCCACAGTTTGACTAATCACTGAGTCTACACCCTTAGACTTCTATCTTCTTTGCCTTCATGTCCATTCAGGAGTGGTGCGACGCAGTAGTTGGCATTTAATTCTGACTCATCGGCTTCTGGCTCTAAGCTGTGAGGAGTCGCGTCCTTCATTAAATTGATTTGCCACCTTTTCGATCGCCGCATAGAAATCTCCTATAAATACCTTTTTCACGAAGCAATATATGTCACCTCATATCAGCATTTGCTTCTTTGCTCCATGCATTATCTTTGAAGGAAATGAATTCTCCACCTAACATTGTGAAAAAATTGGCGAAGATATCCATCCAAAGGAACAAAATTCTGGATTTATGTGGGTTCCATCGACAAAATTGGAGAACTCCTGTCGTCTTTGACGAGGTGATGGAGAAACTGCAGGCCAACGGGCTTGAAACCTTTGTGATCAAGGAGCCCCATTCCTTCCACAAGGATATATTGAAGGTGCTTGCCTACAATTCCACTGTCACGGAGAAAGAGATCTACTTCAATCTTAATGGGGAGGATTTCTTTCTGTCTGCTGACTACCTCGCTATCGAATTCGGGCTTAGATGCAATGGCATCCCAGTCATGGACTATCTCAAGGATGACACGACGCCTGAGTGGTTAGCGTGGCAGCGGTGGAGAGTAGCGGAGATCGGGTTCCATCCAACTGTGACTAGTGAGTTCCTCAAGCCGCGCTATAGAGCGACTTTTGACATTATTAACCAGATGGTGATTTGTAACACCCTTCTGGATATGGACTTTTTGTCGCTAGTCTGGAAATCAGTGATGGCATTTGAGGACCAGGTTGAAGTAGACTGGGCAGCTTTCATCTTTGACCGCCTGATGATGGCCTTTCGAAATCTGCCTGAGGTCACCGTCCCATATGGCATGCAACTGAGTTGGCTCATTGAGAAGAGGGTCCCCCTCTTTACTGAAGTTAGGCCGAACCTAGTTGCCATCGACTACTACCCATCAAGATGTATGTCCACCCACTTGCTGTAGATGTAGATTTCTTTTGTTTAGCTTGGACATTGTATCATCCTCTTTTTCTGATGAATGAAAATAGTTATCCTTTTTGCTTTTACTGATAAGCAATTTGTCTTTATAATAAACTGCAACTAACTTAATTAATAAGCCAAACAATTTTGCACGCTCAGTTTAATAGAATTGCACCGATCAGTAGTCATCTCTTTCTCTTGAGATTTCATCAAACTCTAGAAGACCTAGTTTGATGCACAACTCTTTAAAACGAGTCTCAGGTAGCGGTTTAGTGAAGATGTCTGCTAACTGGTCCTCCGTTCTAATATTCCACCGAGATATCCTCCTTCTCAACATGATCTCGAATGAAATGATGACGAATATCAATGTGCTTCGTCCTGGAGTGTAGAACAAGATTCTTCGAAATACAAACTGTGTTGTTGTCGCAGTAAATAGGGACACATCCAGTTTTTATTCCATAATCCTTAAGTTACTGCTTTATCCAAAGCACTTGAGCACAACAACTGGCTGCTGCTACATATTCAGCTTCAGTGGTTGACGTAGCCACCGAATGTTGCTTCTTGCTGAACCAGCTGATAGGTTTGTGACCTAAAAACTGACAGGTTCCACTTGTGCTCTTTCTATCAATTCTGCAGCCTCCAAAATCTGAATCACAGAATCCATTCAGCATGATTCCATCAGTTTTGGGATACCGAATACCTAAAGACTCGATCTTCTTAAGATATCTCACAATCCTCTTAGCTACTTCCATGTGGGACTTCTTAGAATTCGCCTGGAATCTTGCACACACTCACACAACATAAGATATATCGGGTCTACTGGCAGTTAGATACAGTAGTGACCCAATAATCCCTCTATAAGCAGTCGGATCGATAGGTTCTCCTTCTTCATCAAGAGTGATCTAAGAAGTGGTGCTCATAGGAATCCTTAGAGACTTCGTCTTCTCCGGACAGAATTTGTTGATTAAGTCTTGAGTATACTTCTTCTGACTTATGAAAATCCCTTCGTCAGACTGATCAACTTGGAAACCAAGAAAATATGTCATCTTGCCCATCATACTCATTTTAAATTTATTTTGCATCAACTAGGCAAACTTCTCACATAACTTGGTGTCTTTGCTGCTAAAGATGATATCATCTATATAGATTTGAACAAGCAGGATGTCCTCTCCATCCTTTATCTTGAACAAGGTTTGGTCGATTGCACCCTTTTCAAATCCATTATTGAGCAGAAACTGGGAGAGAGTTGCATACCATGCTCTAGGTGCTTGAGTCAAACCATACAAAGCTTTTCTTAGCTTGTAGACTTGATTTCCTTGCTCGAAACCTGAGGGTTGTTCGACGTAGACCTCTTCCTTTAATTCGCCATTAAGGAAGGCACTCTTCACATCCATTTGAAGAATTGTGAAGTTTTGGTAAGCTGCATACGCTAAGAATAGACGAATAGCTTCCAGTCTGGCAATTGGTGCGAATGTCTCATCAAAGTCTATCCCTTCGCATTGTGCATACCCCTTAGCAACCAATCGTGCTTTGTTTCAAATGATGGTACCAGTCTCATCTCTTTTATTCTTGAAGACCTACTTGGTACCGATCTCGGACTGATGTGTAGGTCGATCCACTAGATACCACATATTGTTGCGAGTGAACTCTCCTAGTTCTTCTTGCATTGCATTAATCCAATCCGTTGATTGAAGAGCTTCAGCAATCTTCACAGGTTCGATCTGAGATATGAAGCAAGACATCAATGCAGTGCCTTGTCTGGTTGAACAGGATTTCCAATATCATCCAGGATAGATTCAATGGGATGATCTCTTAGACAACTAAGCTGCTTCACATGTACGGCTTCAGGGGGAGTAGCTGGAGTCTCAGAAACTGCTGGAGGTTCCTGATGAGATGATTCACCTCTAAATTCTGGAACTGTTTCACCTCCTTGTTCTGGAACTGCATTCTGAGCAGCAACTGGATTCTGAACTGCAGTTTGCTCGACAGTGGGAGTTGTTTCCACAGCGGCCTCAAGGTTGACTTCCTTGGTATTAGGTTGCTCCGCTTCCAAAATAGTTGTACTGGCTTCAGGGTGCTTCTCTTCACTTTGATCTTCGATGTTAATGAACTTTAAGGCCTCAGCAATGACATTAGCATCATTGGCCTTCTCGACTGCTTGGGGTTAGCCAAGGCAACTGTAGTCTCGGAAACATCATTCATCGATATAGTCAGAGGAACTGTTTGATTTTGATCAAGATCAGTTCTAGGTTCCTCATTGACATCCTTGATCTCATGATTTTCCAGACCCAGTTCTTGAAGTATCCTGCGCACTAGAGTAGCTTCATAAAAAATAACATGACATGTTATTTCCACAAGCTGGGTTGTCTTATTGAATACCCTATATCCCTTATATGAAGGAAGTCCATACCCAAGCAACACCCCTTCATCAGCCTTAGGGCTGAAAGTATTCAATTTAGACTTTCCATTATTGTGAATGTAACATGGAGAACCGAAAACACGAAGATGAGCTATAGAAGGCTTACGACCATTACAGATCTCGTAGGGAGTCTTGTGCAGCCGCGTCTTGAATGCACTTCGATTTTGCGTGTAGCATGCTCTCATCAAGGCTTCTCCCCAAAACATTTTTCCAAGGTCGGTTTCGACCATCATGGTCCTCACTGCTTCTTTGAGTTTTCTATTTCTCAGTTCAGCAATGCCATTCTGTTGAGGAGTTCTTGGAGTAGACTTCTCAAGCCTGATAAGCTCGTTTTTCTACTCTCTTATCGCATTGTTTTTCCTTTCTTTTATGCATTTTAACTTGTTTTCTTGAATAAACTGAGCATGAGTATATATTAGAGGGTGTTATGCTTGCCATGGTAAGATTTTACAGGTTTTAGGCCAAATTCAATGGAGAACCCGTAACGAAAGCAGCAGATGTTCAAAGAAACAGTCACTACTTCTTCCACCGTTGGAATCTGAGCTAATGGAGCATGGCATTTGAAAGATCTTTGAGTTAGCTTTCCAATGTAACTGGAATCGGATCAATCGGAGTTCGGATGTGAAAGTTATGGCCAAAACCGTGAGACTGCGCAGAAGGGTCAGAAGTGGCGGAAACGTCTCTGTTTCGACCGAAATCAAGCCATCTCGGCCGGGCCGAATTTTCCATCTCGGCCGGGGCAAGATCCATCTCGGCCGAGACAGACATGAATGGCGAGATTTGGCGAGATTTTCATATATTTTGGGCGAGAATTGCTTGGGGAACAAGATATACATCAATATGGAAGCAATCAATCATACCTTTTGAAGATATCCATCCAAGGCCTCAACCCTACTTCTATATAAACTCATAATTAGCTCAGAATCTGAGAGCCTCTTTAGTTTTTATTTCTTTTCCCCCTTTACAGTTTTACTTTAATTTTCTGTTTTCTTTAGAATTCCTCTTTACTTTTATTTGTTGAACCTTTACTTTTTAATGCAATGTTTACTTTTAACATGTTAGGCTAGAACCCTAAACAGGTTCTAGGGTTTCTCCTTCTGTGATACATGTTTTGATTCAATTGTTCAAACCCTTTTATTGGTTTAAATCCTATGTTTTTATTTCAAATCTATTTTCAATTGAAGGATCGAGAGATGAAAATTGGAATAGGTTTCAGTTAATTAATCGAAGGACCGAGAGGTGAAGGTTAGTAACAGGAAGTTAGGGTTTAATACTTTTGATTATCTATCCGACCAAGAAGATTTCAATTGTAGGATTAATCTGGATTTTTATGAAATTGATTAACTTTGTGTGTTTGAGACCGAGAGGAGATAACCACTAGTTAGTAATTTAGGATTTAATTGCCCGACCAAGGAATTAATTCCACATTAACAGATTTTCCACCAAAAATATCTTTTCTGGGTTTGAATATTTAATTCTTGCATGTTGATCAGTTTGGTAGATTTCCCTGGAATCTGTGCTTTTTAATATTTGAATTTTCACTCTTTAAATTAATTGTTTTGAAAAACCCAAAACCCTGAAATTTGAATTACCCAAACAAAGGCTCTGAAAACTATATCCAGTATATGATTTTCCTTCATTGCACTATCCCTGTGGGTTCGACAACCTTCGGGTACTTATAAATTTATTTGTCCTATGCTATAATTTGTATGCAGATTTAGCATCGATCAATGCCCGATTCCAATTTAAGCACAGAATTCCATGAGGGGTCCGTTGCAAAACTCTGTTTTATTATTGGACCTTATCCTCTTAACTGTCACCCCTTTGTTATTCTAAAGACGGGTAATCAGTTCTGGCAGCTGAATTTTGACTTCGTCTACGAATTTGAGCAGCACCACCCACGTATATCTCGAGTAGTCATCAACAAATACTAATGTATACTTTGTTCCTCCAATTGTGGTGGAGTGACTGGACCAAACAAATCCATGTGGAGCAGTTCAAAGATTCGGTCCGTGCTTGTTGTAGCTGGCCTGTTCTTGAACGAGACTCTTGTCTGCTTCTCGAGCTGGCAAGCTTTATAGACTCCTTCCTTTTGGAACTTCTTCTGTGGCAGCCCTTCAACTAGATTGTTCTTTGCAGATGTCTGATCGAGTTGAAGTTCAAGTGACTTAATCTTTTGTGCCACAACCAGTTTACTCCTTCTGAGGAACTGTGCACCAGGAGGCAGGTTCCCTCTTCTCCACTGGACCAATCTACTACGTAAAGACCTCCTTTTCTGATTTCTCTGATCTTGATCTCGTTGGTCTGCTCGTCTATGATATGGCACAATGATTTTTTGAAACTGACAACGTAGCCACTCTCCCTCAACTGGCTTATGCTTAGAAGATTGTGCTTCAGATTGGTGACTAAGGACATGTTCTGAACGATGATTCCATTGTGCTCCACGCATCATTTTCCAACTACTCTACCTTGGGTTTTGTTCCCAAAAGTGACAGATGGTCCTCTGCACATCACAAGATTCTTGAGAAGATCAATCTCTCATGTCATGTGTTGAGCACCCGCTATCCAAGATCCATGATCTTGCTTTCTTATGAAAACTTTTTCCCTGCAAGACAGAAAATTTCATTTAGGTCCCCGTATCCTTTCGGGTCCTGCAAAGTTAGTTTTCTGGATCCAACCTTTTGGTATCCAGATCTGTTTCACTTTTACAGTTCGTTAAACCAAATCACTCTTTAGTGATTGATTAACATTTCTTCTAATGTAATGTATGCTTTTTGAATGAATGTTAGGAAAGGTTGTGGTGTGTGAACTCTTTCTGAAACTGTTATTTTGGAAAGAGTCCCGAGAAACTGTCCTCGGGTGACTAGCCATCATAGTCTTTTGAGAGTAAAACTGTCTCGACTCAGGCCTCGAATAGGTGTTCTTCCTATTTGGATAACTGTTATAATAGAATTGAGTTCTATCGTAACCTCTCGGATTTCTATCGAACTGACTTCCTTGCAACATTTACATGTTGCCTAGTCGTTCTTGTTGGTAAAACTGGATTCTTGCATATGAAACAATTACGCTTGTCCAGTTTTGAAGAAAAGTCATTTTTCCTCTCGACAATTTTTTGTATAGTTAACGAACTGTGTTAACTCTTTGTCAAGGTGTCAGTTTCGGGTTAGTTTTTGACCAACACTTAGTCTTGACACTTTGCTTAACTGGAACTTTGGACTTGACATTTTCTTTCTCCAACACATGACTTGGACTAAGTTTGGCTTTGAAAGAGCCTAAAAATGTTTTCTTAGTCCTATAAGTGGATGCATGTTCGCTCAAAACTTTTTCATTTTGATGCTCTAGAAATCCAATTCCATATTTATAAGATGATTGTATTTGAGCATTCAAAATTTCATTTAGTTTTCTTGAGCTCATTTTAAAAGTACATTCACATTTAACTGGCTCAATTTTCTTCAAGGAATCACATTCTTTTGAGATATTTTTAGAATCTTTAAGGAGTTTTGAATGCTCTTCCTTGAGTTTTTCAAAATCCTCACTGATTAATCTAGTCTTTGCGACTTCATCAGTCAAAACTGAAATCTCTTATTTCAGTGAGGCATTTTCACTAACTAATGTATCTTTAATCTCATGGAATTTTTCTACCTCTTTAATGATGTTTTCTAGAGAAACATCTTCTGAATTTAAACGACAAAATTCAGAGTTTTCTTCAAAACATGTAGATGCAAGAGATGAGGGTAGATGACTTGTTACCACTATTTCGCAGTTTGAAGCGCTCTCCTCTTCGTCGGTAACATCTCCATCAATAGCTACCATGAAGGCAAGGAGTGCTTCCTCATCATTCTTATCCTCAGACGTATAATATCTATCATCATGGTCTGGTACGTCCGACTCTTCAGTACTTGTGAGCATTGCTTGGGCCACAGCTTTAGATGCTCTCCTTTCAAACACCTTCTTCAGTCTGTCTCTATCCTCCTGAGAAACTAGAGGGCATTCGTACTTCAGATGATCTGGAGAGTTGCATTCGTAACATGTGCGTGGCTCTCTCTTTGTGAACCTTTGCTCACTGGACTGAGCTTCCTTCCCTTTTCCTTTGGCCTTCTCGAGAAGTACGGCCAGGTTCCTCATCTGTTCCTCCAGTTTGGCAACTGACAATTTAGTTTTCTTCTTCTGAACTGAGATGGAGGTATCCTTCGCTGGTGAGGACTGGTAGGCAGTTTTCTCGAACTGAAATGGCCTCTTTGGTCAACTTTGGAAGTCTCTCTTTACGAAGAATGCAGCGTCACCATCAGCTGCTGAAATCGGGGTTCTCACAGCTTCATTCTTGTTCACCATCTGAATGTCCCATTCATGGGCTTGAAGTTCAGCGATCAACTCTTTGGTTGACATCTTCGAGAGATCCATGGTCTTCAAACTGGTGGTTTTGACAAACCAGTCTTCCTTTGGCATTCTCGAAAGAATTTTGGCGTTCATGTCAGCCACCTTTTCTTCTCTTCCAAGATTTTTCAGTTCGCTGATAATGGCGTTAAACCTTGCTTCCATCGATTTGATCGTTTCACCAGGCAACATCCGGAAGGATTCATATTTGTCGATGCACATTTGTTTCTTATTGCGCCTCATAGCTTCAGTTTCCCTGGTAAGCTCGTTGATCCAATCCCATCACTCTTTAGCACTGTTGTTCTCTATGGCTTTGTCCATGAGAGACTCTGGAGAGATTGCATAATCATTTCTTGAGCGACGGGATCCAGCTGATGACTTTTCTTGTCATCAAGTGTCCATTCTTCCAGTGGTTTATCTATCATTTCGACACCACCTGGACCATCTTCTCCTGCGAGCTGGATTTTAACCTTCTAGATCTTCAGAGGTCCATTCTTCAAAACTTCATCCATCTTTGGATGCTGAGCTCTCAGTAGGATAAGATACCTCTTCTTCCATACCTCAAACTTCTCCGGGTTGTACTTGAAGGGATTCGTGAACTGAATCACGAAGTCTGTTTACCAAGATCGATTATTGGAATATAAAAATTAAATTGATATGCCTATGATTATTCCTAGCATGCTCCAATTGATTATGCATAAGGGGGTTTATGCGGAATACCTGGATTGTAGAAACCTGAAGAACGAGTGCGTAGAGATTTGATCCTCGATCTTTTTTCCCACGCACCAAGATTTATTCCTAACTGATTGAGGAATTAAATCTATGAAAATTAATAATAATTTTCAAAAATAAACAAGAGGGAGAGAAGAAAGAATATCCTCCTGATCTGATCTTCTGATCTGTATCCCAACTCCAATCTGAATATCTGGTGAAGATTCCCTTCAGATTCCTTGCCCGGTTGAGAAGCAGAATTTCCTCCTCGTTTCTCAGATCTTTAGTCGATCACCACAGCTCCCAAAATACTAGTTTGCTGTGTGCAACATATGATCTTGTGGTGTGTTGAGATCTGAGGAACTGAGGCCTATTTATAGGAAAATACTGGACTTCTATTGGGCCTGAGTTTTCATGGGCCAGACCAGGGACCAGAATGCAAATAGCAAATAAGGCCTATCAATTAATTAATTCCCATATTCAACCCAGAATATAACTAATTAATTAATTAATATTGATTCATTCCACCAGAGAATCAATACTGTCCTACCTATTTATCCTCACATTTAAGGTTACAGACATTCGTTAATTAATTTAAGCTCTGACAAGCTGTTTAATTAATTAACATCTTATATTCCTGAGTCAATCCACTAAAACCTTTTCACTTATGTTTGAACTTAATCAACCTGCAGGACTTTAGCATAACGAACCTTTTGAGCTGCTCAGGGAATGTCACCATCCTATACTGGATGTGGTTACCTAGTTCCAGTACCAGACAGTCATACACAGAATGCTATCACCCAAGATACAGATATACAGGCTCAACTAGAGCATTTCACTGCAACTCAAAGTGATACACAATCTGTGTATACTTCTGTACCTTCATATAGGCTTAGGATCTCATCAAGCCATAGAGATCCAGATTCTTTTAATGTCAGATAAAAGAATCGATCTCGACTTAGGTCCTTATCAATGTGTGCCCCACACCAGCATACTAAGCCATCCAAGATAAGATGCTTATTACTGTGTATGTTGCGGCCTACAACGACAATTTATCCTGGAATTGTCTCAGTTGTGATAACTATTTATATCTCGCTAGGTTAAACGATCCATACGATCTTCCATGATCTACTACACACCGTATGATCTCCCTATCGACGAGATAAGAGTATAATTGCATTTGCGACACATGTTTGTTAATTCAGACAGGAGATGAACATACAACATTCATGATTCCCAGTATATTAACCAATCGACCTTGTACATAATATACTAATCATAATGCTTTCAGTATATAAATCCATCAGTACTTGGGAAGGCTTGGATAACTCATCGTTATCTTGAGATAACCTGCTCGCTAATTACACTTAACAAACAATTAAGAGTGCAAGAAAGTACGGATCCGGTCTTAAGCGACTCAAAATAGGACAGTCTAGAAAGACCGACCTGCTCTGATACCACTTGTTGGTCCCAGATCAGAGTACGTATAATGTGCAGCGGAAGTATAAAAATAGTTATTTGCACTATTAAACGCAGCAGTTCAGATTCAAACTTACGACTCAGTTTTTAAACAATAGTTTTAAAACGACAGTTTGTGTTAGCCAGCAATTTAGGTAACCAGTTTACAGTTATATGCAGTCAACAATTATACACTTCAACACTTTCAGAAAAGTGTTGAAGGTTTCAAAATACAATTGAAAACTGTATGGTGCGTAAAGTAAATAAAATTGTAAATGATGCAGAGATCGCCGTCCACAGCAGAATGGATCACTCGCCCAGGTAGTTGTTCTTCACTCCTTCTTCAGTTCCTTGAAGCCAGGTGGCACCTTGAAGTCTCCTTAGAACTGGCAGTCGTCGGAAATAGATTAATGACAAGCCTCCCTTCTCCTTCTCCGGTGGGTGGATGATTGAGTTCTTCCCAGAATGTACACTAGTTGGCAAAAGCCCGTGAGAACCTTCTTCTCCTTAGAGAATCAGGATGTTGTGTTCTTACTTGAAAACTAAGAACACTGATCGACTGTAAAAATACAGCAGCAAATAAATTTATAGACCCAAAGGAATGTCGATCCCACAGGGATAGTGCGACGAAATTATCTCATGTACTGGACACAGTTTGTCAATTCGCTGTTTGAGTTAACCAATATTTAGAAGAGTTTTTGTTGGTGAATTTGAAAATAACAATTGCAAGAAAGTAAAGAGTTTTGGAAACAATAAAGAGAAACACAGATCCTAGGGCAGATATCCTAATCATCAACATGTAAATATCAATCAACTCAGCAATGGGGAATTTTGTGGATTAAATTCCTTGGTCAGGCAATTAAATCCTAGATTATTAATTAGTGACTATCTCCTCTCGGTCTCAAGAACACCAAATTAATTAATCTCATAATTATCTAATTATTCCTATGTAGGTTTCTTCCTTTTGAGACAGAAAACAAACACAATTAATTCTCTCTTCCTATTAATAATTTTCATCTCTCGATCCATCAATTATTAACTATAAACCTAGATCTCAATTCACCTCTCGGTCCTTCTTTTAATCTAGATTATAAAATTAAATCAGAGAATTAATCCATGCTTGAAGAGTTGATATCAATTAAACATGCATCAGGAAAGAAATCATAACCCTAGAACCTGTTTAGGGTTCTAGCCACAAAACATGACTAGAAGTAAAGCAAACATATTATTAAAGAACTTACAAATAAAGAGGAACCTTGAATGTCTTGTAAAAACTCCAAAAGCTCAATTATTCTAAGTGCAATAAGGCATAAAAGAAGTATATAATTCGTGCCTAAGAGTTCATATTTATAGAGGGGGAAAAAGACCTAATTTGAGTATTGGGAAAAAATAGCAAAAACTGCCAAAACAGGCCAAAAATAGCCTTCTCAGACATCTGTGTCGATCGACAGGCAGGCTGTCAATCGACACAACCTTCAAGATCGAAATCCGGGCTGAATTTGTGACGATTCTGCAACTTTGACCTCTGTTTCGATCGACAGGGAAAATTTCGATCGACAGGAATGCTTTGACCTCTGTTTCGGTCGACACAAATCCTGTCTCTCGACACAGAAACATCTGACTACGCAGTCTCACGGTTTTGGCCATAACTTCCTCTCCCAAACTCCGATAGACCCGATTCCAGTTGCGTTGGAAAGCTAACTCGAAGATCTTTCAAACCATGTGCTTTATTAACTCAGATTCCATCTGTGGAAGAAGTCGTGACTGTTCCTTTGAACATCATCTGCTTTCGGTACGGATTTCCAATGAATTTGGCCTAAAACCTACAAAAATCACCCATCAAAGGCATAACACCCTACAAAATAGACTCATGCACAGAAATAAGTAAAAACATAACATAAAACACTTGAAACAATGGAGAAAAATATAGATAAGTGAGTATAAATATGAGCTTATCAAACCCCCCAAACTTGAATATTAGATTGTCCTCAATCGAAGAAAAGAAGAAAGAAATCTCAAGCAGTTGAAAGTGCAATGCCTCACAAGATTCATCACAATCAAGGTTCATCAATCCACATCACACAATCAATTGAAAGAGATAAGATATTCTTCAACTTCGGAAGACTCACGGGAAAGTGTATCGCTCATCACACAAGTGTTTAGGTTTCAAATGAAAGCACTCACAACATGTATGAAGAAATTTCTACCATAGGCTTGCAAGAGTTCTAAAATCTCCACTGCTTATTTGTGCACACAATTCAAGAATCAAAAAGGACTTTTGATAAGGTTGTAATGTAGGCTTTTTGTGAAAGGTAGGGAAATATGGTCAAGTGACTAAACCAATTGAGTTAGCTACTCTCAACAAATCCAACCACCATCTTATAAACATCTACCATTCTCCTAAAAATTTCAACACAAATCAAGGCTCAATTTTTTTCTAGTCCTTTTATGCTCTTAAAAATTTTGTTTAATGATTTGAGCTTATAAGGACACAATTTTTTTTTTCTAGAGTCCAACCTTCTTTTGTAAACCACTTTAAGAATTTCTCATCCACTTATAAAAATTACCCCTTATTTCACCCAAATCCTATAGACAGGATACACATCACCTTTCTCATAGTACAATCTCATAGACAAGATAGAACTACAATGTTTCCTTATCTCATAGACCAAGAAAGAAAAACAACAGGCTCAAAGGGGCTAATCTAGGGATAAAAATATTACAAGGGATAGTGTTTGGGATAATTTGGCTAACAAAGATGGCCTAAGATCATTTTCTATCCTTGTGCACACTATGCAGTCTCAAAACAGAACAAAAGCAAGTTCTAGAGAAACGAAAACATACATGCGAATCTCTCATGAACAAATAAAGGCTCAAAAACTCACTTGGGTTCAAAAATTCTTCCTTAGTCAATTTCAATCCACTCAAACATCATGCAAGTGTAAGTTTCAATTAGACCCTATCATGCGGTATTCTACATTCACGGGCAAATCAACCACAATTGAAATCAATTCAACTAATCAAAGATCAATTCCAAACATTGCATATAATGCTAGAGGGTTCAATTACTTAAAGATTTTTCTCACATAATATCTATATATATATATATTTTTTTTATTTGCAAAAATTTAAACAAACTAAAAAAAGCAAGTAAAAGCAAATAAAATAGGAAAGCAAATAAAGATAAGGGATAAAAGTTCAACTTCTTGTCCACATCCCCCCAAACTTATTTCGAACTCGGAGAGTAAGAAAAAGTTTGAAAATCAGACAAGAAGAAGAACGGTACCTGACTGTCGATCTCAGACATCGACTTTTTATCCACCGGAGGCTGCAGAACGCGAAAGACAGAATCTGGTGGCTGCTGGCACTCTGTGTCGATCGATAGGGGCCCTGTCGATCGACATAGAGCCTTCTTGTCGACCCAAGGGCTGGCTCGAAGTGCTCTGTCGATCCGCCTCTGTGTCGATCGACACCCTGTGTGTCGATCGAAACAGAGCTCCGAATTTTTCTTCTTTCTTTTTTTTTCTTTTCAAAATAAACAACACACGAAAATTAGAGAAACAAATGAAATAAAGCAAGTAAAACAATGGGTTACCTCCCATTCAGTGCCTTAGTTATTGTCGTGGCTCGACGATAGGGATCCTTCACCAAGGAGGTCGGGTCCAGACTCGCCGCCCCCTTGCATCGATCATGTAGACCATCCGATCACGAATAACAGTGGTGAGCTCGGAAGAGGATGGTGTAATTGGCAATTTTGACATCCCATTTTCGCGCTCCCATTCGATCTCGGCGGCTTCTTCATCTTCCTCAGTGGTGGTGGAGATGTTATTGCAATCAGCTTCCTTTTGGCTTTGATCAATCACAAAGGTGATTGTCTCATCGTTTCCTCGAAGTGTAATCTCCCCACCTCGGCAGTCTATCAGTGCACCACTTGTTTTCAGAAACTCTCTTCCAAGGATCATTGGCATTCCATGTTGTTCCTTCATATCCAAAACAACAAAATCAGCAGGGAAAATTAAATGACCAACACGAATTAAAACATCTTCCACAACTCCCCTTGGTCGAGAAATTGAGCGATCAGCCATCTGAAGAGTGATTGAGGTTGGCCTCATCTCGCCTATCTGTAGCTTTTGGAAGACTGAAAATGGCATCAAGTTGATGCTGGCTCCTGTGTCGCAGAGGACATTCCTAAACTCCTTCCCCCCAATCTCGATCGGAATAGAGAAGCATCCCGGATCGGACCTCTTGGTTGGAACCTGTTTCTGCAAAAGAAGACTACACTGCTCATGAATTGAAATAGTTTGATCTTCGATTACCGGCTTTTTCTCGCTCATCAACTTCCTCAAGAACTTCATGTAGCCGGGAATCTCGCGGAGAGCCTCGATCAAGGGAATGTTGATGTTGACCTTCTTGAGATTTTCCACAAATCGAGCAAACTTTGAATCTTCCTTCTTCTTTGCAAATCTTTGGGGAAAGGACATTGGAGGAATTGGATCACCTTTCTTCTTTGAATTTTCAGCTCCATGTGGCACTTGTGTTTTCTGCCTGTCGACTACCTCTGTCTATCCTACCTGTCGCTCGACAGGGGGGGTGTCGATCGACACGGCTACATCCCCCCTATCGGTCGATTTGTTATCCTGTCGGCCTCGGCTGCTCTCCCCGGCCTCTGTGTCGATCGACACAGACTCTGTGTCAATCGAAACAGAGGTATCTTCTGCGGGAAATTCCTCTCTTTCAGCCCCAAAATCATCCTTGGACATGCTAGGACCCTCGTACCTCGTACCGGACCTCAAGGAAATGGCATTGACCTGTTTGGCCTTCTCAGGATTGACTTCTGTGGTGCTGGGGAGCTGGCCTGGCTTGTGTTCATTGCTCATAGCATTGGAAATCTGACTGAACTGTGCATCGAGCATTTGAAGGTGCTTTGTCATATGCTGCATGTGAGTGGACATGTTCTTCACCTCAGTTTCCACCTTGCCAAACCTATTGTCGGAGCTTTTGATGAACTTTTCAAGTGTCTCCTCCAGCATAGACTTCTTCTTCTCCACAATCTCTCCCCCGGCTCCAACACTGAACCTCGGTGGAGGATTCTCAGCTGCATAAGGGTTAGAATAAGAAAAACCAGGATGGTTCTTAGCACTGTAACTGTACCCTTGATTGTTGGCTCGGTAGTTGTTGTAACCTCCATTGGCGTAGTTCACTTCAGCGGTATTGGAGGTGCTCGAACTGCTTCCTTGGTAGATGTAGTCGGCCTCAACAGGAACGATAGCCATATTGGGATCGGAAATAGCTGCTACCGTCTCTCTACCGGCCTCCAACTGCTTGAACTCCTCTCTAAGCTTCTTCACTTCGGCTACCACATCAATTTCGGGAGTAGTGGTCACTGCCTTGACTGCTTTCTGCCTTTCAGTAGGCCATTGATGACTATTGAGGGCTATGTCTGCAAGAAGTTGCATCCCCTCTTCTCCACTTTTCTTCATGAGAAGTCCTCCAGCTGAAGCATCAACCAATTCTTTTAAGTGAGGGGTTAATCCTTCATAAAAATGGCATACCTGCATCTCAAGATCAATCCCATGGCCGGGGCACATCCTCAACAGCTCTTTGTATCTCTTCCAAGCTTCATAGAGGGTCTCATTGTATTTCTGGCTGAAGTGAGTGATGTCGGACTTCCTCTTCATGATGACACTGGGCGGGAAGAAGTTGGTGAGGAACTCTGCTCGGAGTTGTGCCCATGTGGCAATTCTGCTCTTGTCCAAACCAGCAAACCAAGACCAGGCCTCATCCCTGAGAGAAAAAGAAAATAACCGCATCCGGATGGTGTCTTGAGGCACTCCGTTCTTCTTGATTGTGTCGCACACCTCGATGAACTGACTGAGGTGGCCGTACGGGTCCTCAATGGCCTTCCCTGCATACTGGTTTTGCTGGACCATCTGAATCAGGCCTGTCTTCAGCTCAAAGTTGTTGGCATCAATGCCAACCTGGAATCCCGGCTCCTCTCTCTGTGGCAGGAAGCGATCAAGAATGGATCTTTGAGGTACCACAATTCTCCTTTCAGGGTTTCCTTCATTGGCCAAGGCTGCCAGTCTGGCAGCCTGCTCTGCTTGAACTGCTTGTGCTACTTGAAGTTGCTCCCTGAGTTGTCGGACCTCATTCATGAACTGTCTTTGCTCCTCAGGAGTCATGTTTTGGAGTGGTGCTTCTGGTGGTTGCTCCATCTCAGGCTCGTTTTCCTTGCTCTTTCCTTTGCTTTTGTTTCTCCTACAGGTAGCTTCAATTTCTGAATCGAAGGCTTCAAGATTCTTCCCCCGAGCTCTTGTGTTCATGCACCTGAAGAGAAAATAGAAAACTGGGAATCAGTCTCTGTGTCGACCGACACGGATGCTGCCTCTGTGTCGATCGAAACAGAAGCGAAAATTTCACACACACGCACGCGAAAAGAAATTAAAAACTCAATCCAGAAAATATCAAAACAATCCAATAACAAGATAAAATCTGACTATCCCCGGCAACGGCGCCAATTTGATCGACTGTAAAAATACAGCAGCAAATAAATTTATAGACCCAAAGGAATGTCGATCCCACAGGGATAGTGCGACGAAATTATCTCATGTACTGGACATAGTTTATCAATTCGCTGTTTGAGTTAACCAATATTTAGAAGAGTTTTTGTTGGTGAACTTGAAAATAACAATTGCAAGAAAGTAAAGAGTTTTGGAAACAATAAAGAGAAACACAGATCCTAGGGCAGATATCCTAATCATCAACATGTAAATATCAATCAACTCAGCAATGGGGAAAACATAGATTTTTGTGGATTAAATTCCTTGGTCAGGCAATTAAATCCAAGATTATTAATTAGTGACTATCTCCTCTCGGTCTCAAGAACACCAAATTAATTAATCTCATAATTATCTAATTATTCCTATGTAGGTTTCTTCCTTTTGAGACAGAAAACAAACACAATTAATTCTCTCTTCCTATTAATAATTTTCATCTCTCGATCCATCAATTATTAACTATAAACCTAGATCTCAATTCACCTCTCGGTCATTCTTTTAATCTAGATTATAAAATTAAATCAGAGAATTAATCCATGCTTGAAGAGTTGATATCAATTAAACATGCATCAGGAAAGAAATCATAACCCTAGAACCTGTTTAGGGTTCTAGCCACAAAACATGACTAGAAGTAAAGCAAACATATTATTAAAGAACTTACAAATAAAGAGGAACCTTGAATGTCTTGTTAAAACTCCAAAAGCTCAATTATTCTAAGTGCAATAAGGCATAAAAGAAGTATATAATTCGTGCCTAAGAGTTCATATTTATAGAGGGGGAAAAAGACCTAATTTGAGTATTGGGAAAAAATAGCAAAAACTGTCAAAACAGGCCAAAAATAGCCTTCTCGGACATCTGTGTCGATCGACAGCCACAACCTTCAAGATCAAAATCCAGGCTGAATTTGTGACGATTCTGCAACTTTGACCTCTGTTTCGATCGACAGGGAAAATTTCGATCGACAGGAATGCTTTGACCTCTGTTTCGGTCGACACAAATCCTGTCTCTCGACACAGAAACATCTGACAGCGCAGTCTCACGGTTTTGGCCATAACTTCCTCTCCCGAACTCCGATTGACCCGATTCCAGTTGCGTTGGAAAGATAACTCGAAGATCTTTCAAACCATGTGCTTCATTAGCTCAGATTCCATCTGTGGAAGAAGTCGTGACTGTTCCTTTGAACATCATCTGCTTTCGGTACGGATTTCCAATGAATTTGGCCTAAAACCTACAAAAATCACCCATCAAAGGCATAATACCCTCCAAAATAGACTCATGCACAGAAATAAGTAAAAACATAACATAAAGCACTTGAAACAATTGAGAAAAATATAGATAAGTGAGTATAAATATGAGCTTATCAAACACCAAGAGAGTAGATTAAGTCGAAAGTCTTAATCCTCGTGTACACTAGGTCGCACGGTGAATCTCTAAAGATTCCTTAAGCAATACTACCTCGAGTTCAATAAATGAACCACAGATTTAATGCCTTCTTGTTAGATAGCTTTTAATGTTTTGAGCTTTAAATTCGGCAGAGTGACGGTAAGGTTTTTAAGTGCTCAATCCGATGTGTTTGTCTCTGGTCTTCCTGCTATTTATAGTTGGAGATTTGAAAATAGCCGTTAGAGACAATTTGAAGGATTTCCAATCAGTGTCCATCTTTTTCTGTAAAGTAGACATGTTCCTCTACCTTTTCTGAATCACTGCCATGCTTTTTGCAAGGGCAGTTTGTACTTGTTGTGTCAGATGCCGAACAATGTTGTACTCTAGTCATAACTGAGTGTATCTTCGTCTCTTATCATTGACTCTTTAATGTTCTTTTATGACTGATCGGCATCTTGCTTTTCTCGTGTTTCTTTGATGTGAAACTGTCCTGGTCTGAAACTGTGAGCGCCTCTCGATAGTTTCTTTATGAAAACTGTGTCCACAGTTTTCTTTGCTATACGATCCTTGACAGTTGAAAAATTGTTTGGCACAGTTTTTCACGTCTGTTACTCTGCACAGTTTTCTCGTCCATTATCCTTGACAGTTTTCTCGTCTGGATGACTTCCACTTCAAAAACTGTTCCACAATTTTTGATAATTTTCTTCTCCTAGGCTATTACAACTCGATCATCCTATACAAGGATTACATGAGGTAATAACTCTAAGGCCTAGACTTTGGTATATAGTTTTGAAACATCAAAACATTAATTTAAAGGAGAGATTTCTACATCCATACCTAACAATTATCCATACCTAACATTCCCTAAATAACTCAAAAACCTCGTCTCCGAAGCTCATTAATCTGACCCGAATGTTATCAAGAATATCCCGGTCGTAATAATTCATCGACCGCGGGACTGTTCCCTGCAAACTAGGTCTGATCCACTCCCAAAGAAAAGTGGGACTAATAAATTGGGACGGAGGAAATATTAATTATTTAATATGATTAATTTCGTAAAAATCTCATTTAAAAATATTTAAGCACATAATATATATTAATAAAGCCTAAAAGGTATGCTATATTAAACATTAGAATTTGGGTGTGGTAGAAATAGACTCAATCTTATTCAATAAAAATGCTCCAATAATCATCATAGACACTAATTAGTATGTCTAAAATGGACATGATATATAATATTAATATTGATATCAATTTTCAACTTATTAAATTAATATTGCATAATCATATCAATAGTAAACTTATTAATCTGTGTTCACGATAATGTAAATCTACGATCGGAATTGGAGCATTCTCCCCTTATTTCATTCCTAAAGCAATGAGTTTTTGGGTCTCAACCAAACACACCCTACAAAAACCAACACCGAGCTTCCGACGCATATTGCATAAACACCATTTATACATAGTGCGCTGCCCTCTCTCCCTCTCTAAATTTCTTTTTCAGCTTCTACTCCTCAATCTCATTGCCCGTTTTCTGCTTCCATCCGCCGCAAACCGCTCACCAATCCGCCAAGCTTCTCATAAGCGAAAAGGAAAATCATTCTTTAATAGAGGGGTTTCAACACTTCATGCGGTGGCTCTGATGGCGGCACCACCGGTGAAATCTCAACCACTGCACAACTTCTCTCTGCCTCACCTCAAATGGGCTCACAAGAACTCCTCCACCGCCGCTGGTGGCTCCACCTCCCACCACCACCGCTTCCGTCGCCGCGATTCCACTGATCAGCACCGCCGCGGCCAGCCGGACCCTGAATCCGACTCCGAGAACCCACCCGCGAACCCCAAGCAGCAACTGCCGCAAACTGCTTCACCGCGGGATGACTCGGTTTCGCTGACGGTGGAGGAGGAGAATGGGGAGGCGAAGCCTTGGAAGTTGCGACCGAGGAAGGAGGTCATCAAGGCGGCGTCGAATTTCAAAAAAGAAACGACGGCTGCGAACAACGATGGCAAAAATCATCATAACAATAGTAGCTTGAAGTCACAAAGATTGAGGGGCATAGCACCGGAAGGAGGTCAGCCGAGCAGCGTTGAGCGGAAGGCGAAAAGAAAGGTTTGGATTTCGCTGTCGAGAGAAGAAATTGAGGAGGATGTTTACGCTTTGACCGGAGGCAAGCCCGCCCGCCGCCCCAAAAAATGGCCCAAGAATGTTCAGAAACAACTCGATGTATGTGGACTCGTATATAATTTATTTGGTTGATTTTGGATATATAATACAGGGTGAATTGATCTTGCAAAGGCTTTATATCTGATTTTGTTGAACGGTTTTTCCTATTCCCCTTTTTGTGACAGAATGTATTTCCTGGATTGTATTTGGTTGGAGTTGCAGCTGACTCGTATCGGGTGATGATGTCTTGGTATGGCCTGCTTTTCGATTATGTTCTTGATATAGTTGAAGTTCTTCTGCATGCATGTCTGGCAATGTATGCTATTATATTGTGTGAACTCCAATTATTACTGTAAATATTTGTGGGGGAATAGATTATGATTTATGACAACCTGGAACTGTGATCTTGGCAGAAGGTATAAGGCCTAAGGGCATTGTGGCTGCACCTGCTCGTCTGCAGCCGTGTGTGTGTGTGAAAGTTTAGTCTTTGTTAATTGTTGACTGCTACATTTTATCGATTTTCATTTTTAGTAAACAGCAGCTGATTGTTTGAGAACCTGATATGCAGAGCTAGATCCGGTGTTCATATGAAGGTTGTAGAGCATTGGTTCCTTGGCTGAGGTATACTATTCATGCAAACAAGGATGACAGTACTGCTGAAATAGATTAATGACTATATATATTTATATATTATATTTTATAGTTTCTCTTTGGTAGCTTATATGGGCGATATCTAGAATTTAGAGGCTTAATATGCGGTCACTTTTATCAGCGACGCTCATAATGTAAACTTGAGACTTTTTCTGTGAATGAATTAGTTGGCTCGAACATTTGTTACAATGCAATATCATGTTGATTTTCAGAGGCTCTGAAGTTATTTTTTGTATTGCTCTGATCTTGCATGTGTTTGATAATGTGACTAGGATTCTTGTATTCAGGCTGCAAAGTAGGAAATACTTGTGTTTTTTGTTTCATCGCAGCAAATTATTTCCTAATATGGCCTGCTTAGTTTTGTCCTACCGATTTTAGTGCTTGTTCAATGATGATTACTACAATTTTCCATTTTCTTCGAGAAATGAACTTTTTCCGTCCTTCAATGCAGTACAGTACACCTCCCTGCTATCAGCTTAAAGTATGATATTGTTCTTCTTAGCAATATCCAATTATCTCTCTTATTTGGCAAACTGGATGCATAACTTGTGCCTGATAAGTTGTAGCTAGTACTTCTTTCTCTCTGTTACCATTTCATCAGAATCTGTTTGGATAAGGAGAGTAGATCCTCACTTGCCTATTATTGAACCTTGATACTTCTATTCACCCTGCGGTTTGGAAAACTACGCTGTTACTCTGTACTTTAATGTGATTTTCAACAGATTAAGTTTTCTTGTCCTATTAAAACGTACGAAATTGCCTAGAGAATTATAGCACCAGGATGCTTAAAATCATCTTTCTCCATGAGAATGGCTCAATGGATAGGTGCTCCTTCACTTATACCATGTTTTTAGCACAATGTAAACGATGTACTCAAACGTGATAATCCTGAAAACAAATTAACACTTTCTCTTTCTGGAAATCATCGACATTAGATAGGAAGAGCTTGAAAATCAAGATACTGAGAAAAGGTACACGAACTAAGTTTTCTTTTGCTTTGCTTTGCTTTGTTATTGTTTACAGCTTTTTGGCACATCTTCATGGAAAGATAATAACTACAAGAGATCATCCTCAAAATATAGTATGAATGTGGACGGGGAGGTAGGCAGCCATTATTAGAGAAAGTAAAATTTGTTAGGAAACTCAATAGATTGGTTGAAAAGGAAACTAGATATTCTGAGCTATTTTTGTTTCCAGAATGTCATGAGTGTGAATACCTTCTGAAGGTTACATATTTTTATGGAGAGGAACATACTGGTGATATTCATGGAGAGTTTGAAATGGGACATTGGAATAAATGCTATCATGGAAATTTATGTGCGCAATTTAATGATAAGATTGGAGGAGCAAATAAGGGTTGACTAAGAACAAAATGTAAGCAATTTTTGATGTGGGGCAAGTTAGTCTTGTTCTTTTCTGGAAGAGTAGTGTAGCACAGTTGTGTGAACATCGTTATCCGATTATTTTGTATCATCTTTTTTCACATCTCCAGCTGTTTCTCCCTTCGCATTACTATATCTCCATGAATGCGTTAGCTCTTTTAACTTGAGGAATTCAATGGGTCAGTTTTGTTCATGAAAATCATTACGTGCAGACTATCGATCACCCTACTTGTCGCCTCATCCGGGGTGGCGGGTGAACTGAGCCATTATATTTGGTAAATGGGGTCATTTTCTTGTTACATTACCTAATTGGATGCATATAGAGACTGTATGTTCCTCAGCCGCCGACTTAGCTACAGATTATTGTAGTGAATATGGTTATTGCAGGTGTTTTTGTTTGGATTAATCAATACATACTCATCCTAACACAAGATGTTAAAAACTTTCAAAGCATGCTGGTGTATGCGGTTATAAGCTTAACCTGCTAAGCAAATCTTGATGATTTTGTGTATTTCCCTCAAAAGTAAGGCGCACCAATATTTTCAGGCTTGTTGGAAAGCCCTTGAACACGCAACATATGCTTTTGCTGATTTGTTTGAGATATAGGGAGGGAGGGAGGGAGAGAATATCCACATTTTATAGCTTGCACGCCAACAAATGTGCTCACATTTTTTATGAGGTCTTGTTGATTGTTATGGAGAAGTTGTATATGTGTGCATAATTTCAAATCATTGATCAAGTAATACATGTCCTACGCCACACGATCTGATTTAAGACGTTTTACTTATGATCAGTTAGTGATCGTATATTTGAGTTTTATAAAGGAACGTTAAATGTGTATTTATATATTTTTTTAAAAAACGAGTATCAATAAATATAAATGTTAAGATCCACGGCTAATGAACAAGCAGCCTTGTCTATATACGGTATTAGGATGTCAATAAAGCCAGAAATTGATTGGGTTAATCCGAAATTGGTGGTCTAAAATGAGGGTTAGGATAAAAGATTTTCAACCCAAAATTATTTTTAATCGAACGGGTTGAATCCGATGGGTTGGCGGCCCGAACGGGCTGAGCCTAAAGGGTTGCGGGTCAGCCCGTAGATTCAATAATATATATATATATATATGGAGCGGATCCAGTGAGAAAAACCTTAACGTGAGAAAATAAGAAAGATGCTTGATTGCATTCACGACATTGCTTGATTGTATTCAGGTCATTGCTTGATTACAATGCTGCTTGATTGTGCTTCAGTTGTTGCTTAATTATTTTGTTGCTTGATTGCATTTTAATTGTTGCTTGATTAAATATAACCATTGATTTTTTTAGATCTAATGGATATGATTTATTCTTTTTTCTCACAGGAGGATTTTTTTTACATGATCCCTCCTCTATATAGATATATAATATTTATTCATTATTTATATCATACTATACCCATTAATTATACACCTAATTTTTTAGACCTAATTTTCTGTCAACAAAATCTCATCTATCTCTACCAGTGACGTCACTCAAGTGAAATCTACGTTTAATTTTATAATTCCTATTTAATCATTTATATGTTGAAGAATGTACTTTTATTACTTAAATTAGTTGGTATATAAGGATTGTTGACTGGACAACCTTTTATCCACTTATCGCTATTTTTTTTGCAAAGATATTATTGTTTGATATCTTTTATTTATGTTAATTATCATTTTCTTTTTTAGCTAGTTTTAGGGGTTGTTAAAATATTTTAAGAAAATATTTACAAAAATAAACTTGTAAATCTTGTCAATCCATGGGTCAGCCCGAAAACCAGTGAGTTAGAGTTAAGTTTAAGAATTTTAGCCCGAAAAAATTCAACCCGATTCTACCGAGACCGAATAACCCGCAACCCGATAGGTTTAGCCCGAAATCCAATAGATCATCCCGATTTACATCCCTATACAGTATTCCCCAGCTTTACCTTCAAAATTTGAGATGAAAGAACATGGGAGTCGTGAAACTCTTAAACATGATGAATCAATCAAGTGTAGTGTGAGCATTTAAGGTAGGATTCTCTTGAAGTAGAGGGATTGCAATTTGCATTACAACAAAGATGCAGCACAACAGATGTTTCACATAAAGTAATAAAACATAAGAACATATAATATGTGATATAACCGAGCCCATAGAATCTCAACATCAGGTCTTGGTTGCAGGTCTAACGAGCCCTAGGCCTGAACCGCTTCCTAAATGTTTAAAATCTTTGGCTTCAAGATGATCTCCATGGCCTGCAAAACCAGTTCCTCCCTTGGCTAAATTGACAAGATTCCTCTCTTTGCAGGGCTTGTCACAGGTTAGACAAACCTTATCAACAGCGATGAACTTATCAGCGCACTTCTTGCAGAAGACATGACCACAAGAACTCAAGGCCACGAGTGCGATTGTATTTGTCAGTGTCACCTTGCAGCTAGGACAGATATAAGTCTTGTCAAGAGAAGTTGATCTCTTTTCTGCACCAGTGTCTTCAGTGAACACAACAGAAAAAAGAGTTTTCAACCTAAGTTTTTCGTTCCCTTCAGGGCATACTGTGTCTGTTGATGGAGAGTCCACCTTATTAGGAGCTTCAGGTGTTGCAGAAGGTAGCCAAAATGCCTTCATTGTACGGAGTGCTTCCTCCTCATATGAAGTGGCCTTAACACTATTAGCTCCGTGGAAACCATTCTTGTCTCTATTGTAGTTTTTATCATTGTACTGTGGTACTGCCCCATGGTTCTGCTGATCGAAAGCATCAAGCTCTTTAGCTTTTTGCAGCATTAGCTTTTCCTCTTCTTCTTCCTTTTCATGTTTCTGTTGCGCTGAATGAGCTGCTAATTTTCTGAATTTGAAAACAAAGCTCTTTCAGAATCATAATAATAAATTGTGCCGTGAACTGAAAACAGAATGTTTAACCAGACTATTACATAGAAAGGCGTTAGGAAAACACACTAAAAACACCATTTCTAACAAATCATAATTTCCACAAATCTAGAATGAACTTATGGGGCATTACCACTGTCCACATATTAGGAATCACAGACAACAGGGAATATATGATATGATCGATCAAAAGCAAATCATAGATAACTAATGCTGACGGTGAAAACCCAAACACTCGACAAAAATTGATTGACAGAATCAGCAGAAAGACAGGGCTTAGAAAGTATTCAGAACAAAGGCAGTTTTCCAGATCCTTCAATTTCTTATTCTTAATAACAAATACATATTTAAAATAAAAAGATACAAGACATGAGACATTACTATATAAATCAGATGATAGCTTAACTTATGAAGTTAACATAACTCCCTTTCAGTTGCCCAGAAGTCAGTATTATTACAGTGTTTTTGTGATAGAATAGTGAAAAAGCATTCAGTAACTTTACAATCACAGCAAGAACTAATCCTAGACAAGGCTAAACAAAGGAATATGCCCACATCGTACTAGATGCAGTTTGTTTGAGTCAAAAAGCTTAAAAAATGAACATCACGTGAGAAGCAACATTAATCACGTAAGCATTGCAACATTCACAAGCCACTCAAACTCATCAACCAAGATACGTCACCGGCAAAATACAAAATATAGTTCACTGTTACAATCATCCACGTTCAATATACTAAACCTCCACTTTGGTAAACAAGAGATTAATTTTCACAGTTAACCAAGCAAATCGACTTTCACTAATTCAACCTAAATTCACACATAGTAAGCATTCCCACCTTTCAATAACACACCATCGACATATTTCAGCATTAAAAAAATAATAGCACAAATCAAATAAATCATCAAAACGAATCAAGAGTGCTACCTCTGGATATCTTTCTTCTGCGCCAAAAGACATTCTAAGATGCATTCTTTGCAGAAAATATGGCCTTTGAGACAGGACATCGGCTCAATAAACGGCTTCAAGCAGAGAGAACATGTGTCGAACGGCTTGATAGAATCTCTACCCAATCTCTCCTTCTGCGTTCCGTACCCTAGCTTCCGCTTCTCATCGTACGTGAAGAATGCTAAATCGTTGTTGTTCTTCGAGTGTCTCTGAGGCATGTTTACCGACGCGAGATTGCAAGAACTTCGCGCGAATTAGAGAATCGTTCCGGTTAGGGCAATTTCACAGCGATCGTCGGAGGTGATGAAAACCTAATTTAGAATCGAAGAGACCAATTCTTTCCTGAATTTAGGAGAAGTAGTTTAATTGAACCGATCTTTCCAAGTAGAAGTAGGGGGCGGGACTCAGCTTCGGCGTAGGCATGGGCCAATTATAATGATAGAGATTTGGGCCTACCTGTTATTTACAATAGATATTTTTAGGCATGTTTCCCATCTCCTCTCGAGAAAGTATGATCTTTTAAATTATGTGCTCATATTCTAATCCTATTAAAATTTATTTGATATTATTTTATATTTATATTTATATTTATTTATTATTTATAAAATTATAAATATATTATATAATTACAATATTAAAAATATATATATATATATATAGTATTTTGTATAAATTTATTATTTGATAACAAATAAATTATTCAATATTTTTTATTTTTAAATTATAAATATAGTTTTAGTTTTTGAATAATAAATATATTTAATCAATTGTATTATGTGTTAGAGATTTGATTTCGTATAGATACGGGACCCAAGGAACCGCATGGAATAATAACAAGAAATAATTCGAGAATAGTGGAAATAATATGCTCGAATAGATGAAAGATGACAAAAGAATGCAAGATCGACAAAGAATAACAATTAGTAAATTGAGAGATCGAATAACCGTTCAACGACATGAAACAACAGGTGCATGATATAGTGTAGCAGGTCGAGCAAAGTTACAACTAAGCTGCGAATGAGAGTTTTTAGTACAGTAGTCAAGATGTAGTAAAATAAAGTTAACTGCCCCTATTTATAGTTCATAGAGGAGTCAAATACATATCTCATAACCACCTAAACTCTAGTCGCTAGATTTTCCGCCATTTTAGGAGTTGTTGGGGCTTCTTCCGCGAACGTAGGGGCTACTGCAACTGCTGGCGCCCTTTTGCAACTACTGGCGCTTATCCACGACCTTATCCGGAGACCTCCCATAAACGACCTCCTTTGAGAAGGTGCACTTGATGACCTCCTCAAAGAGGTCTCCAGGTGCGACCCCCCTGCGGTGTCTATTTCAATTGCGTCTTGCTCCTGCTTGAGGTGCACCTGCGCATGAGCAAGACACAAACATATACAACAGTCGCTGCATATCTCCAATAGTGATTATTACGGGGGTCTAGCCAATCAATTTGACGATTCGGGAGGAACTATAAAGCTCTCAACATCCGGTAGAGGAGGCTGCATGGTGTGCCCACACTCCAAGTCTGTGTAATAGAAGCTTAGTGAATTTCCAAACCACGGTCTAAAGAGATGACGTAGGATGTGTTGTCCGAACCTATATAAATCCTTGTTCATTAGTGCTTTTTACTTTTCTGCAAGGGTTTTGAAACTCAACATTCTAGTGTTGAAGCATATTCGAACTGAATACTAAAATCCCTACTCGCTGACAAATTGTTTTCAGAAACACAAACTGGTCAAGAACCACTAGTTTGTGAGTGCAAGTTTGATCTTAAAATTTTCACTGCACATTATACTTACTCTGATCTCGTGAGCAACAAATATTACTTTTGTAACGCCCCTGACTCGCCTTCCCGAACTTTTGGGGCACACTACAGGGATGTTGGATGTTTTAACAGCGAAAGACTTGATTGTAGATAAGATATGAGGTTTAAATGAACAAAACACATCCAAATGCCCTAACATATATTCACCAATAAGGGTTGCACGAAAATCTGTTCCTCGTGACAACCCTTATTGGTGAATATATGTTTGGGCATTTGGATGAGTTTTGTTCATTTGAACCTCATATTTTATTGACAATCAAGTCATCCACTGTCAAAACATCCGACTCACCTGTAGCGCGCCCTGAAGGTTTGGAAAGGCGAATCAGAGGCATTACAATATTATTTTCTCATTTATCAATATTTCATCTTTATGATTAAATAATTTTACAGAATTTAATTATTTATTAAAAATCATTTAACCTAAATAAAACTATATAACTTAAATATTAATTAAAAATCATAATCTTGAATATTGGAAGTAAATTTTGGTAATATAATTATGATAAAAAAATTTAATCGGATCAACCTATCGATTTTCGGGCTCAAACCTATTAGGCTCGGTCCTAAGCTAAATTATTGTTGGATAATTTATTGTACTAGATTGAGAACACTGCAACAAAGTATACCTAGTGATACAAGTTGTTACACAGAGAACTGCAAGTACTGGGAGGTACGCAAATAAATAAAATTAAATTAAATGAAGAAGAGCCGAGTCAAGGACTCCGTCTTCTTGCAAGATGAATTCGCCAACGTAGTGCTCGTTGTCCAGCGATCGTCCCCAAATGTAAAATGGCTTTGTCTTTTACAAGGCAGCACCACTGTCACAAAAGCTTCGGCGAATTAAATGGAGGTGAAAACTGAGTAGCTTGGAAGCTAGGAAAAGTTGTAGCAATATGGGGAAAATGATGCAGTATTAGACTATGTGTCTCTTTTTTAGGGGACCAGAAACATGCTTCTATGTACGCCTATTTATAGGCATGTTTCACCGAGGGAGCCTGTTTGTTACGGTCGCAGCCATCAAGACACCATTGACTCGAGCCATTATAGGTGAGAGACTGTTGCCACACATTTTCAATGCGTGCACTGACTCATCAACCACGTCACATTCACGTCGATTGGACTAGCCACGTCAATAGTCCACATGTCAAGCCCGCAGGCCCATTTCGACTGCCCAAAAAAATAAGGCACGAGCGGGTCAAGCCAAGCCTAAGGTCCAAGGGCCCAAAGATCACCCAAAGACCAATTGCCAAGAACCAAGAACTGAGAACCGGGCTCAGGGCACGAGACACGGTCGTAGGCGCTCAGTGCTCGGCCAATGGCCTCGTTGAGGTCGTAGGCGAGGCAAGCATCGGCGCGCGAGGACACCACCGTGTGCCATATACATTGCACTCCTTGTAATTATACACTACTAACATTATGGTTTATATACACAAATTAATTAATATAATAAATCAATGTGGGACATCATTTAATACATAACCACCTTACGTAATAATCCCACCAACCGTGTCACTTCGTGGTCTCATTTCTCACTCACCAATATTCGAATTTGAGAAAATAAATATACCACGATCATCTACATTGCGTAGATTAATTTGATAATATTTAATTTCAACAAAATTAAATATTTTACATCTGAAATTTATAATAAAGTTCCCGAATTACCAACAATCCTCCCATGGGTGGAAATGCCAAAACGCATGAATGCATAACCAACTCAGTTTTCGAGAAATGTTAATGCACCTAAATAGATAGCTTATGACTTTGAACATTTCATCTTCAATGTCATCGGGTACACTGGCGTCTTAGTGGTAACAGTACCTTGAACTACTCCTCTATCGTGTATACCGAGTCAACAACATTAAAATATTAACATTTCTACCTCCATTCATTCTCACATTTGGTTCCATTACGGGCCGTGGACACCCTCTTTGATTTAATAAGTGTTCATTTGAAATAGCCCCCACTTCCACTTATATAGGTGACCTCTTATTCCGAGCATCCTATCAATCTCAACCATCATGAGGTTTTCAGGAGTCATTAAAGTCACTTAAGACTTAACTGATACCACATGCATGTCCATAACACTTTATTTGCTATTTTAGGGAAGGATAGGTAACGTCATCTTCAATGCATCGTGATCGATGCAAAATCTGCACACAGATTATAGCAAAGGGCAAAAAAATTTATAATAACCCGAAGGTTGTCGAACCCACAGAGATAGTGCAACGAAAGTAAATCATGTACTGAATGTAGTTTTTCAGTCCTTTGTTAGGGTAAATCAAACTTCGAAGGGGTTTTGGTTTTTATGAAAATACTTTTGAAAGAAATTGAAATATACGAAAGCACAGATCCTAGGGAAATCTACCAATCTGATCAACATGCAAGAAACAAATAATTCAAACCCCTAAAACACTTTTGGTGGAAAATCTAGTTAAAGTGGAATTAACTCCTTTGTTGGGCAATTAAAACATAGATTATTAACTAGTGATTATCTCCTCTCGGTCTCAAAAACACAAGTTAATCAATCTCATAAAAATCAGATTAATCCTACAAATGAATTCTTCTTTGTTGGACAGAAAATCAAATGTATTAAACTCTCACTTCCTATTATCAATTTTCACCTCTCGGTCAATCAATTAATAACAAAAACCTATTCCAATCTTCATCTCTCGATCCTTCAATTAAAATAGATTTGCAATAAACAAAGAGTTTAAACCAATTAAAGGGTTTGAAGAATTCGAATCAAAATATGTATCACAAATGGAAAAACCCTAGAATCTGATAAAGGTTCTAGCCTAGCATGTTAAAAATAAACATTGAAACAAAAATTAAAGATTGTATTAAAATAAAGTAATATAAGAAAAATAAAGAGGTTTGGTTCTAGCCCTTGAAATCTTGAAAACTAAAAAGTAAAAATTAAACTAAAAACTGGAACAAAAACTGAGAACCCTGATAATGAGCTAAACTAGAGTTTATATAGTGGTAGGGTTGTGCTCTTGAAAGGTAGGAATTAATGGAATATGGTATTTCCTTCTCAAAATTCGCCCCATACTTCAATTGGCAATTTTCCTTCTTCAAAATCTTCAGAACGTGCAAACATCAGCTTCAGAACACGCACGTCGACCGACATAGACTCCCCGTCGGTCGACATGAACCTCCAACATCGATCCCTTGAGAGCCCAACTTTCACCTGCCTCGACAGCCTCGCGTTGATCAACACAAAGTTGTGTCGGTCGACATGTATGAATTCTGCACGTCGATCGACATCATCTTTGCGTCGGTCGAAACAAACATCTCTGTGGCAAATTTCATTATCTTTTGAATAACTTTGCTCTTTTTCCTACACAACCTTGCACCACAAGCATCATACCCTCCAAAATACACTCATGCTCAAATTATTCATAAAAACAAACTAAAATGCATAAAAGAAACAAGAAAATAATGCGATAAGTGAGTAGAAATATGAGCTTATCACATCGCCACTAAAGAAGACATAATCTTGTCGGTGTTATCACTTGAACTTGTGTAGTTCAGTTGTCCCATTGAAGTATTGAACCTAGTTTCCGGGATCTCCAATCATCTAGGTTAGGTATTCACTACACTCATTCATATTGTGGATTTCAATCCCATTCCCTCAAGCAATTTATTCATTTGATCTCGGTTTAACCCTTTGGTTAGCAGATCTGCAAAGTTATCAATTAATTTTACATAATCAATAGATATCACTCCATTTGAGATCAATTGTCTAACGGTATTATGTCGACAACGTATATGTCTTGACTTCCTGTTGTACATGTTATTTTGTGCTCGGCTAATTGCCGTTTAGCTATGACAATGAATCATCACTCATGGCATAGGTTTGTTCCAACATGGAACAGCCTCTAGGAGATGTTGAAGCTATTCCACTTCTTCACCCGCTTTATCTAAAGCGATGAACTCAGATTTCATTGCAGAGCGAGCTATATTAGTTTGTTTCATAGATTTCCATGACATTGCCCCCTCAATCATAAATACGTATCCACTCATGGAATTTGAGTTATTCGAAACAAAGATCCAATTGACATCACTGTACCCTTCAAGTACAGGTGGAAACCTTGTATAGTGTAGTCCCAAGCTAAGAGTATATATTAAGTATCTCAAAACTCTTACAAGAGCCATCCAGTGTTCCTTACTGGGATTGCTCGTGTATCTGCTAAATTTTTTCACTGAATATGCAAGATCCGGTCTAGTATTGTTAGTCAAATACATTAGACTACCAATGACCCTTGCATATTCCTCTTGACCAACAGGGTCACCCTTGTTTTTACTAAAGTGAACATTGAGGTCTAGCGGTGTTTTGGTTGGTAGGTTATCATAAGCATCGAATTTACTTAACACTTTTTCAATGTAGTAAGATTGTGATAGGACAATTCCATTTGGTTTTTTTATGATTTTGATTCCGAGAATCATATTAGCCACACCCATGTCTTTCATGTTGAAGTTCTTCTCCAACATTCGTTTAGTATCAACTATTACTTGTTGATTTCTTCCCATGATCAACATGTCATCTACATAGAGGCAAACAATCACAAAATTGTCAAACGTGCCTTTGTAGTATACACATTTGTTACATTCGTTATATTTGAAACCATTTGACAACATCGTATTGTCAAATTGAACATGCCACTGTTTGGGCGCTTGTTTAAGACCGTATAAGGATCTAAACAACTTGCATACCTTTCTCTCTTGTCCATGTACTACTAACCCTTCAGCTTGATCCATATATATTTCTTCTTCTAGCTCTCCATTCAAGAAAGTTGTCTTCACATCCATTTGGTGTATTTCGAGATTGTGCAAAGAAGCAATCACTATAAGCACCCTAATGGATGTTATCCTAGTCACTGGTGAATAGATATCGAAGAAATTATCTCCCTCTCTTTATTTAAAACCTTTTGCCACAAGGCGAGCTTTATACTTATCAACTGTACCATCGGCTTTGTACTTTCTTTTAAGAATCAATTTGCATCCTAAGGGCTTACAATCTTTCGGAAGATCGGATAAAATCCACGTATGATTTTGCATAATTGATTCAATCTCACTATTAATGGAATCTTGCAATAGTGAGGCATCGGGTCTAGCTAGGGCATCTTTATTGGTTCTAGGTCATCATCTAACATATAGGTGATGAAGTCCAGACCAAAATTTTTAGCCACTCTAGCCCTTTGACTACATCTTGGTTCTTCCTCTATAGGACTAGAACTAGTAGTATCTTCATATGTCCTTTTTTTCTAGATATTGTTGGTACATCTTCCTTATTCTTACAAGGATAGATGTGCTCAAATAATACAACATTTCTTGACTCTATAGTGGTGCCTTCTATCACATTTGGATTATCCGATTTGTGCACTAGAAATAGATAGGCATCACTATTTAAATCATACCCTATAAAGAGGCAATCGATTATTTTAGGTCCAATTGCAACTTGTTTGGGTAAAAACACTTCGACCTTTGCTAAACAACCCCACACCTTGAGGTATTTGTAGGACGATCTTCGTCCCTTCTATAATTCATAAGGGGTTACCGCTTTCCCTTTAAGAGGTATCTTATTCAAGATATAATTAGCTGTCAAGATAGCTTCTCCCTAAAGGGATTCGTGAACTGAATCACGAAGTCCGTTTGCCAAGATCGATAATTGGAATATAAAAAATAAATTGCTATGCCTATGATTATACCTAGCATGCTCATATTGATTATGCATAAGGGGGATTATGCGGAATACCTGGATTATAGAAACATGAAGAACGAGTGCGCAGAGATTTAATCTTGATCTCTTTTCACGCGCACAAAGATTAATTCCTAACAGATAAAAGGAATTAAATCTATGAAAATTAATAAATAATTTTTGAAAACAAGAAGGAGAGAGAAGAATGAAGATGATCCTCCTGATCTGATCTTCTGATCTGTATCCCAACTCAATCCGAATATCTGGTGAAGATTCCCTTCAGATTCTTTGCCGGGTTGAGAAGCAAAATTTCATCCTCGTTTCACAGATCTTAGTCGATCACCACAGCTTCCAAAATATGGTTTGCTGTGTGCAACATATGATCTTGTGGTGTGTTGAGATCTGAGAAACTGAGGCCTATTTATAGGAAAATACTGGACTTCTATTGGGCCTGAGTTTTCATGGGCCAGACTAGGGACCAGAATGCAAATAGCGAATAAGGCCTATCAATTAATTAATTCTCATATTCAACCTAAATATAATTAATTAATATTGATTCATTCCACCAGAGAATCAATATTGTCCTACCTATTTGCTACCACGTTTTGAGGTACGGGTTGCATGGGCTCGATTTATCCTCACATTTAAGGTTACAGACATTGGTTAATTAATTTAAGCTCTGACAAGCTATTTAATTAATTAACATCTTATATTCCTGAGTCAATCCACTCAAACCTTTTCACTTATGCTTGAACTTAATTGGCCTGCAGGACTTTAGCATAACGAACCTTTTGAGCTGCTCAGGGAATGTTACCATCCTATACTGGACGTGGTTACCTAGTTCCAGTACCAGACAGTCATATACAAACTTCTATCACCCAAGATACAGATATACAAGCTCAACTAGAGCCTTTCACTGCAACTCAAAGTGATACACAATCTGTGTATACTTCTATACCTTCATATAGGCTTAGGATCTCATCAAGCCATAGAGATCTAGATTCTTTTAATGTCAGATAAAAGAATCGATCTCGACTTAGGTCTTATCAATGTGTGCGCCACACCAGCATACCAAGCCATCCAAGATAAGATGTTTATTACCGCATATGTTGTAGCCTACACCGACAGTTTATCATGGAACTGTCTCAGCTGTGACAACTATTTATATCTCGCTAGGTCAAACGATCCATACGATCTTCTGTGATCTACTATACACCATATGATCTCCCTATCGACGAGATAAGAGGATAATTGCATTTGCGACACATGTTTGTTAATTAGGACAGGAGATGAACATACAACATTTATGATTTCCAGTATATTAACCAATCGACCTTGTACATAATATAACAATCATAATGATTTCAGTATATAAATCCATCAATCTCCCACTTATGTCAGATTTCTCTCACAGCAGGGCCCTCAGTAACTCATGAAGAGGAAACTCACGCCTGGCACCGAGAGATTTGATGAAATTGTCATAAGAATCAGATAGAGAGTGCAGTACAATGTTTATTTCTTCCCGCTTATTAATTCGTCCACCTTTCTTTTTGTACTTGCTTATGATTGTCATCATACTAATGAAGTGAAGAACCAACAAACTCCCCTCATTCATGTTCTTGCAAACCAGATCCTTCACAAGATCATAGCTGATAGTTCGTCTCACCTTCCCATATACTTTCACAAGGTCCCTCCATATCTCAACAGCAGTCCGATATTTCTTGTACTTGAGCCTTAATTCTCTAGACAGATTGTTCATGATGAAAAAGTAGGCAAAATCATCAGAAACTTTCCATTTGTCATAGAACTCTCGCTCATAACCAATACATTTCAAATACTGAGGAGACAGTGGGTCCATGTGAAGTACATAGGCATGTTTTGCAGTACAGAGTATTTCCATGAAGCAATACTTCCATTCAGGGAAATTGGGATCGGTTAAAGGGTTCGATGTTAAGAGGTTAACAATATGAGCAGTAGACATGTCTGAAAATAATAAATTAAAGCAGAACTTAAAACATAGTCGCAAACTATTGAAACAATTAAATATTGAAACCTTATGATAAAACACTATTAATGTTTCCTCCAATTTGCCTAAGTATTACTATTGCAAGCCACGATTCCGCCTCCTCCGGCGGTCGCCCCAACGCCGGCCTCCATCTCTCCACCGTCGGTGCCTCTGGCTCGCCGGAAAAGTGCGCGGGTGCACGGATGAGACGCGCACCCTGGCTGCAGCCGCAAACCCTAGGGTTTGCGCCCGCAGCTGCCGCACCGTCGCCCACGACTGCCGCCTGCCTCCGTCCCCGAGCCACGCCGCACCACCTTGCCCCGCCGTCGATGCCCGGAGAGCACGTGCAGGGCCGTGCGGGTCTCTCACATGCACACGCGTAACCTAGGGTTCCGCCGTTTCGCGCGTGCCCCTCGCACCCAGACCACCGCCGCTCGCCATCCTGGCTAAGCCTCCGCCTCCCCGTGTCGCTTTCCGGGAGCACCGCCTACTGGCCTATGGCCGCGCGGCCATCGCCATGCGTGCGCGCGAGTGTGTGCTGTGCTTGAAACCCTAGGGTTTTGCATGCAGCGCTGCCATGGCCCTCCCGCGCACCATTCGTCGCCGTGCACGACCTACTGTCATGCTGGCGCTGTCGTGCGTCATCGTGCGGTCCTTCGTTCTTCGTGTTCTTCGTTCACCGTTTTACAGATTTAAATTTAAAATTGAAAAATTACATGGAATTGCATCCTAATACAATTTAGAATTTAAATCTAACCACGAATTTATCTCGTGGATGAAAAACGAATCCTTATAAAAGGGCATATTAACCCGAGAACCACGAGGACAAAAGCACAAACATAAAATCTATAAACCATTCATGCATTCATTCAATAATAATTATCATGCAAATCATAGGCAATATTATTTTTCCTGACATAGTCAATTAATCAACTTGGCTATGATACCAATTCAAGGGATTCGTGAACTAGATCACGAAGTCTGTTTCCCAAGATCGATAATTGAAATATCAAAAATAAATTGCTATATCTATGATTATATTTAGCATGCTCCTATTATTATGCATAAGGGGGTTTATGCGGAATACCTGGATTGTAGAAACCTGAAGAACGAGTTCGCAAAGATTTAATCTTGATCTCTTTTCCCGCGCACAAAGATTAATTCCTAACAGATAAAAGGAATGTCAACATCCTATACTGGATGTGGTTACCTAGTTCAAGTATCAGACAGTCATATACAAACTGCTATCACCAAAAATACAGATATACAAGCTCAACTAGAGTCTTTCAATGCAACTCAAAGTGATACACAATCTGTGTATACTTCTGTACCTTCATATAGGCTTAGGATCTCATCAAGCCATAGAGATCTAGATTCTTTTAATGTCAGATAAAAGAATCGATCTCGACTTAGGTCCTTATCAATGTGTGCCCCACACCAGCATACCAAGCCATCCAAGATAAGATGCTTATTACCACGAATGCTGCAGCCTACACCGATAGTTTATCCTGGAACTGTCTCAGCTGTGATAACTTTTTATATCTCGCTAGGTCAAATGATCCATACAATCTTCTGTGATCTACTACACACCGTATGATCTCCCTATCGACGATATAAGAGGATAATTGTATTTGGGACACATGTTTTTTAATTCAGACAGGAGATGAACATACAACATTTACGATTCCCAGTATATTAACCAATCGACCTTGTACATAATATACTAATCATAATGCTTTTAGTATATAAATCCATCACTCCCCACATATTTTTAGGTAGCCCCTGAACTAACCAACTGGGCATTTATCACTTCATTTGTGTCTGATTTTTCCTTTCAGCAAAACCATTGGATTGAGGTGAGTAAGGTGCCGTTGTTTGATGAAAAATGCCCGAGGAAGCGCACAATTTTTCAAATGGCGCAACAAATTCTCCACCTCGATCACTTCAAATCATTTTGATCCCACTACTCAATTGATTTTCAGCCTCTTCTTTATAATTTTTAAAGGCATCAGTTGCTTCATCTTTATTTTTAAGTAAATGAGATAACAATATCTAGTACAATCATCAATAAAAGTAGTAAAATGCTTTTTTTCCACCTCTAGCTTGCACCATTTTAAAATTACATAAATCCGTATGTATCAACTTTAGAGATTTAGTGCTCCTAGTGACTGAGTTAAACAACATTCTTGTCAATTTCGCCTCATCACAAACTTCACACTTTTTTTTGTTTAAATTCAGTCACCTTTAGTAAATTAAAATTTACTAATATTTTTATTGCATTTAGATTCACATGTCCCAATCTTATATGCCACAAATTAGAGCACTCAATCAAATAAGAAGAAGGACTTTCCACTTTATTGATAGACTTTCTGGCTAAGCGCATAGCCATTACATTCAACTTGAAAAGACCATTGACAAGATAAACTTTTCAGACTCAAATACAAGTTTAAATCCATGATTAACAAGTAAAGAGCCCGACATGAGGTTCTTGTGGATGTTTGGGACATGAAGCAGACCCTTTAAGGTAAGTCCTTGCCACTTGTGAGCTTTAGCACAACATTGCCCACTCTAACCACATCCGATGAAGCTTGATTGCACATATGAAGCTTTCTCCCTTCAACAAATTTGTAGGAGACAAAAACACTCCTAATGCATGTCACGTGACATGTTGCACCCGTGTCAACGAACCATTCTCGTGGATTGTCAATGTGGTGAACCTCAGAAACCACGACACACAAATCATCTTCTTTATCATCGTCGGGTTCAACATGATTGACATCCATCTTAGATTTGCCTTTATTTTTATTTTTAGGCTTTTTGCATTGATTTTCCATATGCCCATTTTTTCCACAGTTGAAGCAAACACCCTTAAACTTAGGTTCTTTGATCACAATTCCATTGTTCGACGAGTTAGACTTTTTCTTTTGTTTGATGGATCACCGCGTTCCATCAAATTTGACTTGGCATTATAGCTCTTGGCTTTGGATCCACCTTTCGATTGTCCTCTTTGATGCGTAGCTTGACAACCAAATCTTCAAGAGACTAGCCTTTTGCTTATGCTTAAGGTAGCTCTTAAACTCCTTCCACAAAGGAGGCAACTTTTCTACAACCGCAACCACATTGAAAGCATTGGGGATTAGCATCCCCTCGGCGTGAACATTGTGCAAAATAAGTTGAAACTCTTGCATCCACCGAACGATTATCAACCATTTGGTATGACAAGTACTTGGCCACGTTGTACTTCTTAGTACCCCGCGTCCTCCGTCTTATATTTTCTTTCTAGTTATTTCCATAGTTCATTAGGAGTTGTTACATTACAGAATTTACAGTACACGACAAAAAGGGGATCAACAAAACAATTGAGTATAAATTTTTGACAAAGGAAATCTTCGTGGCACCAATTATCGAAGGCAATCCTTTTGTTTGTATTGGTTTCATCATCGGCAAGCTCGAGCTTTCTTCCTTCAAATAGGCAGCCAAGCCAAGGGTGGTAAGATAGAAGAGCATCTTTTGTTGCCATGTTTTGAAGTCAACACCGCCTAACTTGAACAGCTTGTCGGCTTGAGCATTATGAGGGAGTTGACGTGCATTGTTGGTGTTACTTCCTCCCACACCATTGTTTGTGTTATCAGCCATTGTCTTAGATCTCGAGTATGGAAAAGAAATTCATCTTGCGATTGTTGGATAATTTGTTGTACAAGACTGAGAACACTGCAACAAAGTATAACTAGTGATGCAAGTTTTTACACAGTGAACTGCAAATACTGGGAGGTACGTAAATAATTAAAATTAAATTAAAAGAGAAGAGTTGAGTCAAAGAATCCCTCTTCCCGCAAGATGAATTTGCCAACATAGTGCTCGTTGTTCAACGATCGTCTCCAAAGGTAAAACGACTTTATCTTCTACGAGGCAGCACCGTAGTTGCAAAAGCAACGACAAACTAAACAGAGGTGAAAAGTAGGGGTGTGCAAGACCCGACCCGCACCTGAAAAACCGACCTAGTCCGATGATTTTGGGTTGGGTCGGTCTCACATCAAAAATTTTCACCTGAATAAATGTCGAGTCGGATGGTGGGTGTAATGGTTCGGGTTCGGGTGCCACCCAACCCGACCGAAGTTATATTATTATTTGATACAATATATTATATAAAAAATACAATACATAATAAATCTAATTTATCCTAAATTATTTCCCTAACCCTAATCTGCTTCACTTTAAAATTTCAACCGTGACTCTCAATTTGCCTTCCATCCTCCTCTCTCGCCAATCTGCCGCTCGTGCTGCCGTCGGCCAGCTTGCTGCGCCACCCTCTCCTCCCTACCGTTGGCATACCTGCGTTGCTGTGCCACCCAGTCACCCTCGCACCATCCGATCACGGCTCACCTCTGCTGTTGTGATGCACCGCTCCTGCGCCACATTGCACGTAGCCTCATCGATGCAAATCTCAGTTCTTCCTTCTCGTCTCTCTTCTTCTCCTCGAACAACGACAACAAATCAAACCCTTAAGATAGAGAAAATATGTGGAAAGTGTTCAAGCCTTTGCAGTTTTCCCTTTCCAAGATCTGCCACAGCGAATTCCTGCTCTTCCTTAGCCCTCATGCCTTTGGGCACGCACTTGTTGAACCACGACGAGTCCATGATTTTTGTGATGCTTATTCTTGAGCTGGGATTGGGGTCCAGCATCTTCATGATCAACTTTCACACCTCCGACAATAACCATGGCGGCTACTTGAAGTCACAAAAATTGGGTTAAACCTGACCCACCCGACCGAATTTCGGGTTGAGTGAGAGGGGTGTCTGTCGGGTTTCGGTGAGAGAGGTCAGGTTTCGGGTCATGATCAGGTCTTATGTTTTGGGTCGGGTTTGGCCCAACCCAACCCGATGCACACTCCTAGTGAAAACTGAGTAGCTTGGAATAGCTTGGAAGCTAGGAAAAGTTGCAGCAATATGAGGAAAATGATACTGGTGTCGCTTGTCTAGGGGACCAGAGACATGCTCCTATGTATGTCTATTTATAGGCATGTTCCATCGCGGGGAGCCTGTCTGTTACAGTCGCAGCCATCAAGATACCATTGACTCTAGTCGTTACAGGCAGGAGATACGGCAGTAACGGACGCGCGCATGGTGTGTTTGACTTGAACGTGTTGAAACCATCGCCACACAGCCCAAAAAGATAAGGCACGAGAAGGTCAAGTCAAGCCCAAGGGCCCAAAGATCACCCAAGAGCCGTGACCGGGGCACGGGCGCGGGGCAGGGCAAGCGGCAACATGCGATGACGCCACTGTGTGCCACATACACTGCACACCTTATTATTACACACCACTAACATTATGGTTTATATACATAGATTAATTAATGTAATAAATCAATGTGGGACATCATTTATTACATAATCACCTTATGTAATAATCCTACCAACCATGTCACTTCGTGGTCTCATTTCTCAGTGACTCACCAGAATTCGGATATGAGAAAATAAATATATCGTGATCATCTACTCGTCGCGTAGATTAATTTGATAATATTTAATTTTGATAAAATTAAATATTTCACATAAGAAATTTGTAATAAAATCTCCGAATTACCAACAATTATTTTTTGATCGAAATATTTTAACCTTAACATGTACTTTTGCTCAATTTAATAGGATCAATCCATAGATTTAAACCTAAATTAATATTCCTAAAAAATTATTAAAATTCATATGTTATAAATATATTTATTTGGTGGACATTACTTAAGATATACTTTAGAGATATATACATATCTTTCTAGATTTCTGTAGAAGATATGATTTCATCCTTATATATAGGACATCATATTGTAATTCTCTACACATCAATGATTAATAATATTCTCTATTTTCTCTTCATCGTGTTCTCTCTGCTGTTCTCTCTCTAATATTGTTTATCTGCGCTATATGAAGGATTCAATTCACAACACGTTATCAGCACGAGACTCTAATCAACTGAGAAATTTTGGTGTGTATACCTAGGAAAGAATCGTGTCTTTCCTGCAAGGTAATCTTAAAACCCTAAGTTTTAATTTAATAATTATATGAGTATATTTTGTGCGCTCGGTGCTCCGAATGAAATTTTTAATAATTTTGTTCAATGATAAATTTTTGGGTTTATCGATGTATATTAACGTATATGAATTCCTCGTCTCGGATGGAGATAAATTAATATTTCTTTGAGTATATACTTCAATAAATGGATTATGAATTACCCTTTTTTTATTTTCTTATTCCTAGCGAAACTTGTTTTGGAATTTAATTATTTATGAATATAAAAATCTTGCTTCAATTTTAGAGCCACTTATTTGATTAATTCTATGAAGAAGTAAGTGTTTCACAGTGTATCCAATTACGTATATTATTCTTCGGCTTCTATATTTGTGCCTATAATTATGAGATTATGGTTAGCTAAGCCACCAATTTTACTTATCAATTAATGTGATACGGGCCTGAATTATATTAATTCTTATTTTAATCATTATATTAATTGTGTATATATAATGCATATATTGTTTGCTTATTTCATGACTACGAAATCATTTTTTTTATATGTTTGCCCTCATATTTGATGTAATATTAGTAATATATTCTATTCTTTTTACATGATTCACGTAGTTTGAAAATATCTGTTATCAATAAAAGAGAATTTGCTGAGCTCACCCTTGATGGCAGTAATTATTTAACATGGGTTTTAGATGTTGAAATTTATCTAGCTTCATGTGACCTAAGCGAGACTATAATTCAAGGCTCTTCAAGTAACTCTGCCCAGAAGGCAAAAGCTTTACTTTTTCTTCGTCATCACCTGAACAAAGACCTCAAAAATAAATACCTCACTGAAAAAGATCCTGTTATCTTATGGCAATCTCTTAGGGATCGGTTTGATCAACAAACTTCTGTTATCCTACCTCAAGCACAATCTGATTGGCTAAATTTGCGATTTCAAGATTTTAAGTCTGTAAAAGTCAGCTTTACACCGAATTGTGTCGCTGTTAAAACTCTGTAAGCAGAAAATTACAGAGACTGAAATGATAGAAAAAACACTATCAACATTTCATGCTAGTAATCTCGTACTCCAGCAGCAGTACCGAGCTAAAAATTATGGTAAACATCTGAACTTATATCTGCTTTACTAGTAGCAGAAAACACAACCAACTTCTTATGACAAACCATAATGCAAGACCTGTTGGTTCGCAAGTTGTGCCTGAAGCACATGTTATTGACCAACAATACAATGCTAACATAGGTAGAGGACAAGGTCGAGGAAACATTCATGGTAGAAGAGATTGGTCACATTGGGATGACCGAGATCATGGATACAACAATAGATCTCAAGGTTATGGGAGAAGAAATGATAATAAACCACACCTACAAAAACAAATTCATCTCAACAAGCAATTGATAAGAAGTTTGTTATATGTGTGGATGTGATGGTCATTGGTCTCGCATATACCGTACTCCTTTGCACTTAGTAGAAGCATAGCAAAGAATATTAAAAGAAAAGAAGCGCAAAAATACCCAAGATTTGCCTGAAGCAAACTTGGTTATCAATCATGATGAAGATGATGATGATGACTTATTGAAAGATGAGCTCGTTCACGATGAAGATCCAAACAAATTGAACTTTTAGATTACTTTTAAGATCTTTAGGATTCCTTATGTTTTGCATTTCGTTTATTAATATTGTTATTTTGGTTTTTATTTATGAACTTATTGAGTACTTCTTTTAATTATCTATGCACAATGAAATTATTGACTTTTACTTACTTGAATATTTTTTCTGCATTTATTCAACTTAATTATCATGTTGCGATGAAAATAAAATTTAATGACCCATAATTTTTAATCTTATGGCATGAGTACTAGGGTCTTATTGGGCATATTACTATAATGTGTCGGATTATCATAATGTGATATCACATACAAATAAAAATTTATCTTTCAGAAGATATATTTTGACCAATTTATCAAATATTAGGGTCGCTTTAAAATTCATGGTCATTATTCCTTTAAATCCGACCAGCTGCATATTGTGACTACCCCCATGTAATAGTGTGGTAAATAAATAATCATTTCCCATCTGCGAATCAATTTATTACAGTCTATATTTGTATACCACCACAAAAAAAAATATGACTCTATGGGCTCTCAACGTAATATAAATTAAAATATACGTTGTACAAAAATCTTCGTCTATAAATAAACCCTAGCAGCCCATATAGAGTACGTTGACTGTAAATATAAAGAAGATCATTTGTCGGCATTAGGGGGAGATATAAGCCCAAAGATAATAGAATGCCGAAAAATGTAAAAGAATAAAAAGACCTTCATAGTTAAAGCCACACATGAATGAATCAAAACTTGCAATGTTTAGCAAGTAATCTGCCATATGAATTTATAAATGCATCTATATTATATAGTGGAGTGATTGAACTTATGCACCATAAACAATTAAAGACCCTAATAGATCAAATAAATGAAACTTCTTAATACTAGAAATATGAGAGATTTCATACCAGAAGTATGAGATATATATTGGTGCATAAATTAAAAATCCGCGGTGAATAAAATCAAATATATAAATAACACTCCAGTGACCCCTGTAGAGGAATATGTGACCTCTCGAAGAGGATTGTCCTGAAGACATGAATCCCAATACATTAGTGTTGGGAAATTTGGCTAAGTTTCCCTTCCCCAGTTGATAGCTTAGATCTTTGATTTGGTGTTTAAGTGTTTTGGTGGATCAAATCCTAAGTACAACCAGCGTCAGTTTGTCTCTAGAATAGCTCTAGTCTCAAATGTAAAGTCCTGTTTAGGTCTTTTGAGTTGTAAGTCGTAGCTGATCAAGACTCATGCTGGCTACTGTTCACCAGCATGAGATGTGCTTACCAGTTGAGAGAAGTCTCACCAGCAAAAGCGACTGACAAAGACTCATGCTGACACTGTTCATCAGCATGGAGTAGAGCTATTGACTGGTTACTGTTCACCAGTTGGGAAGATTTCACCAGCAGGAGGCTGAGAAATCTTACCAGCAGAATATGTGTTCTGGCTGACACTATTCACCAGCGGTGAAGCCACCAGTCATGGGAGATTCCAAGAAAGGGTTAACATCAGACATATTGGTAGACTTAGATTGTGCCAGCGTAAGTCACCAGCAGAGACTGCCAGCACAAGATCACCAGAATGATCTACCAGTCGGATGTTACCAGCATAATTCAAGATTCACTCTCCCAGTATCTTAGAGACAAAAAGAAGATTCGTCTGAGGAATATACTGACAAAGTATGACTTTAAGGGAGGATACCTTAAAGTCTATCAGTTCAAGACACCAGTTGCGATTCCTCGTACTGACGAAATAATGCCGTTCTGACACAAAGAGGTCTGTGTCAGAAAAAGCAGACACAGGTATGGCATTTTCCTGAAATTCCTACCTGCCGCCGTCTGAAGTACATCCGAGGACAGAGACCCATTCCGGATGTGTCCAAACGGCTAGAATTTTAAAATGAGATCCTGCGTCTATAAATAGGTTGGAATCACCAACATTTAAGACGCTTGCATCCTGAACATTTAATACTCTCCAACTACCGAAAGAACGAACATTCATTGCAAGCAAGCAAGCATCTTTCGAGGCTTTCTTTAAAGCTTTTCCGTGTGTTGATATCTTTCAAACACGAGACTTCAAGCTTCCTGCTTGTAAGTTTAGACCTCACTTGGTGTTCTTTCTCTTTCTGAGGAAGAACATAGCAGCTCTAGAGCCAGCCAACTCTTGAGTTATTACGGGCAGTTTGCCGTAGAGGATTTACGTTCTTGGGAGAACTCAACACCCAACCAGTCAGAGGAGGAGGTTGAAGTGACGTGCTCGCACTCCATCCATCTGACGAGAGTTGAAGAAGGACAAGGACCGGGAGCGGTTGATCCAGTGGACTGGTAGACAGGGCATTTACCAGCTGGAGATAGATCGTAGGAACTTTGTACCGGATTACTCTTATAGTGAATTTCCAGTGAGTCGACTGGAGAGTGGACGTAGATCAGTTGATCGAACCACTATAAAAATCCTTTGCCTTTATCTGCTTTCAGTATTTAAATTTGTATTTGAAACCCAGCACTCAAGTGCTGGTGTATATCTGAAAACTGATAACTGTGCAAACTAGGCTTAAAATATTCTAAGTGTTGAGCTATCAGCTGACCAGCCAGTCAGCCAGTCAGCTGAGCAACCAGCAGGACAGAGTGCAAGTTAGACTTATAAGTTCAATATTTCCGCTGCGTAACGTTATACACTCTGATAAACCGGGACCAACAATTAGCACGTGCACCATAAAATTATTGGGATTGCGGAACAAATACATTAAAATATTATGGGAAATGATAAAAATCAAATAATGCCATGAATACTATTAGTAAAGGAGACGAACATAATCTTTATAGTTGTCGACAACATACTTATTCCACAAAATTGCTCCAATCTGGATCCAGAGCTTAAATGCTAGAAGTATTATGATTAGCTAAAAATGTAAAAATGAGCAATTGGAATAGAGATTAACTCGCTCATGAATATTATACCTGTAGGATATATTGATAACTATGAGGTGGTAAAATATAAAGCGAGATTAAGATCTCAAGGGTTTTTCGCAGAGACCCATAATTGATTTTAAATAAATTATTCTCCTATTTGAATGGCATAATGTTCCGCTACTTGATTTCTATGGCAGAAAATATAAATTTATATGTACAGTTACTAAATTTCATAACTACATATTGATGAGTCATTGTACGATAATATTTATATTAAATCCCTGATGGATTTTATAGAAAATAGATCGCAACATATATAGTGATGAGATCACTGTATAAATTCCTCTTGAAGAAGGAATATATTAACTTGAAAATTAATTCATGCCTAAAGACGGAGTATGAAATAAAAAGACTTGGATAACACCAAGTATTATGTCGACCTGCAGATCGACAATCTCTTAAAAGAGTTATTATTATTTATAACACCAGTCGATGTGTAAGAGTTCTAGAGAGATCTATTATATCTATTCAGAACACCAATGTCATTTGATCCCCAGAAGTGGATAATGTCTCATTTAGACTTAAAGAAGATAACATGATATTTTTGGACCAGAAGTTCTCAATTTAAGTGTCTTTTGTACATTATATTTTATCAGGCCTGATACAATATTCAAAATCATCTTGCTAGCAAGACTTGGTGCTTCTCTTACAAATAGACATTTAAATAAGCACATTATTTGTTATCTTCAGAGGTATAAAAGTTTTGGTATATTCTATGAGAAACCAAGTATGACATTGGTGGTCTAAGTGAATAAATGAATATTTATTTGATCTTGATAATTATAGATCTTGTACTCCTTATTTTGTTCTCTATTGTGGTATTGACATTTCTTATCAATTTGAACACTTTTCTAAACCACTCATAGATGATGTTTTCTTTTGAGAATTACAAAAGGAGTATGATTTATATTCTTTTACAAACATTGAAAGATCGTAAGATATTGTAAAACCTGAAATATTCTTCATCCTCCAGTATAAGAATAATAAACTTGTGTTGCATAAATAATTAGTGGGTACATTAGATAAATTTAATGAGGTTTATTACTCGTATTCATTTACCCACATCAACTCCCCAAGAATGATTGTTTTTCAGAATATTTGATCTTGTAATAATCCTGAAGATTATTCACAAAGTCACTTCGTACATATGTATGTAATATTGCATCATTTATAATTTGAGGATTATTATGTTGAGTGAAGTGATAAACTCAAACTAATCATGAAGATTTTGAATATCATCGTTTTGAGGGGGAGCGACATTTTGAAAATCAAACCTTAAAGGTTTATATTATGCCCAGGAGGCTAAACAGATGTACTCTTTTTCCCTTGCTGAGTTTTTTCCCATTGGGTTTTCTTAGTTAAGGTTTTTAATGAGGCATCTAGTGCAACACATAAATAAACGTATGTCATGTACTCTTTTCCTCGACTGTTTTATCCCATAGGGTTTTCGGCGAGGTTTTTAACGAGGCATGAACATAACGAAGTAATGTCCAAGGGGGAGTGTTATAAATATATTTATTTGGTGGACATTACTTAAGATATACTTTAGAGATATATACATATCTTTCTAGATTTCTGTAGAAGATATGATTTCATCCTTATATATAGGACATCATATTGTAATTCTCTACACATCAATGATTAATAATATTCTCTATTTTCTCTTCATCGTGTTCTCTCTACTGTTCTCTCTCTATTATTGTTTATCTGCGATATATGAAGGATTCGATTCACAACACATATTACATTGTCATAACATAATATCACGTATCTACGATGAACATTGAAACATTTATGTCTCAAATATATTTTGATTGGTGCTACAGTCTTTTAATTATGATTTGTGAGTTTCCATCTCATTAATTAAAATAAAAACTGCAACATCAGGGATTGAAGACTAGTAGCCCTAAGTTTTTTAGCAAAGCATTAATTTAAATTTATACACTCAACCATTTTAAAAATTAAGAAGTTCGAAATCATAATCACTTTGATTTTTTTTTTTTTTTATTAAAAAATAAAGCAATTCAAAATTGATGGCTGCTGACAGCAAGTTTCGCTGTCGCTTTCAATATGGAAAGAAAGGACCCATATAAAATGTATAATTAGAAACTCCTACAATGATATGATTAAGGACAGGTAATGACAATTTAAATATATATAAAAACATGGAGAATAAAATGAATCTACCGCTATTATCGTTTAATGCTTGGGTATAATTGAATCTGATTGACTCGTAAAATCACATAATGAATCACTAAGACTTAAGAAAATTCTACACTGCTTTTGTGAACGCGATCTACCTACTAGCTGTCATGATTGATTTAAAAAAAATTACACTTCACGATGCGCAAGAGATATAATTATTATAATTAATTGTTTGTATATTTATTAATTGATTTTAATTTATATAAGAATTATATTAAATAAATAAAACATATAAATTTAATATATATTTACGTTTGACTCTCTAATTGATATATTTAGTTCATCATTTTAAATTAACTAATTAATTATTGTTATAAATATATTTATTTGGTGGACATTACTTAAGATATACTTTAGAGATATATATCATATCTTTTCTAAATATCTATAGATAAATGATTAATAATATTGTAGGACATGATATTGTAATTCTCTACAGGTAAATGATTAATAATATTCTCTATTTTTCTCTCTATTATTACTTATATGTGATACAAGAAGGATTTAATTTACAACACGTTATCAACACCAAGCCCTAACCAACTGAAGAATTATGGTGTAAATGTCATAGGAAAGAATCGTGTATTTCCTGCAAGGTAATTGAATAGTATTTTTCAATAGTATGAACCTAATTTAATTAATTTATTGTTTCCTTGTTATACGGGTATATTTCGAATTAGAGAAATCTAATTAAATCCATTAGAGTATTCAATATGAAAGTTACGTGAGAATAACCAACTTATAATCTTGTGCATTCATAATTAAGCAGTTATTATAGATGCATTGGATTTTTTTTTTAATTTGATGTAATGTTGAATGATAAGGTTTGTTTGAGCTCTTTAAAGAATGACTAGATTATGTGATCCTTTTAAATTATATTCTACCTTTTTAGGTTAATTATTTGCAGTTATGTGAATTTCATTAATTTTACTTTCTGATAACTTTGAATTTCAGTATTGATCCAACCGAATCAATTATATTTTTTGGATATACTTATGTAGATATAATGATCTACTTGCTAATCCTTTTACAATATATGTCTTCTAAAATCTCAGTGCAATCTTGATTGCATATTTTATATTTATTTATTATATTCACATGATCCATTCTTTAACTATAAATAAAACTTTACGGGTTTGCTATTTCTTCATCCTTTGAGTGCTTGGTTTTCCTTTTCCTGATGGCTTTATTATGTTATTATTAAATTGCTTGATCAATTTCTTATATTTTGCCTTCATGGTTTTATTTTATCAACATGTTCTTAACGACCTTTCAACAATTATTATTTTACGATTGTATATGTATATAGATCATGTTGGCTTATTATATTAATTAGAATTAAATATATTTGATGTAGGGATGTCAATTCAGCTCGGGACCGACGGGTTGGCCCGAATAACCCAAGCTAAACATCGGGTTAGGATTGAAAATTTCTTAACCGATAAGAAATCGGGCTAAATGGTCATGGCTAAACGAGTTGCAGGTTAAACGGGCTGGACCCGCCGGACTACGGGTTGGCCCGACGGGCCACTTCATTTAAAAAAATATTAAAATATTTTAATATAATTAAATTATTAAATTTTGGAAAAATAAATATCAACTATTTTATACTATACTTATTTTATATTTAGATGGAAGTATTTAAATAAATTTTATGTTACACAAATGATATACCAATATTTTTACTACTAAGAAATATTATTTTAAATAAATAATTTTTAAAAGAATATTTAAGAAACAATTGATTTCTAAAATATTAATTATTATTTTAAATAAATTAAATTCTTAGAATTGTTAAGATTCACAAACTTATAAAATTATTTAGTAAAACTCTATCTTGTTAAATAAATACTTATTATAGTTTACTATGTCATAGCAAATTATTTAACATAATTGTGAGACCTCATCAAATTTTTATGATATAAATAAATTATTATTATTATATATTTTAATATTCTTTTGTAATTAATATATTTAATTTATTTATTTAATATAATATTATAGGAGTTGTAAAATTAAATAATATGATTATTTAATTTATCTAATGTCTTAATATACAACATTTTATGTTAGTATTCGGTTGTAAAAATAATTACTTATATATATAATTAATTATATTAATAAAATAATAAATATTTCAGCTTAATAAAAAATAAAAAATCGTAATTTAGTCAGCCAGAAAACCGACGGGTTAGGGTTAGGGTTGAGATTTTTCAACCCGACAAAAATTACAGCCCGGACCGATTAACCCGCAGCCCGATAGGACTGGCCCGAAACCCGGCAGGTTGGCCAGTTTGACATCCCTAATCTGATGCAATATGATTGTATAATTAAATCTTGAATATTATATCAATGTTTCATAGATAGATAAATAAAATTACCTTAATAAATCGTATATTGATCTTTTTATATGATTCATGTAGTTTGAAAATGTCTGATATCAATAAAAGAGTTTGTTGAGCTCGCCCTTGATGGCAGTAACTATTAAACATGGGCTTTAGATGTTGAGATTCATATTACATCATGTGAACTAAACGAGACTATAATTCAAGGCTCTTCAAGTAGCTCTGCCCAGAAAGCAAAAGATTTACTTTTTTTTTTCGTCATCACTTGAACAAAGACCTAAAAAATGAATACCTCATTGAAAAAGATCATGTTATCTTATGGCAATCCCTGAAGGATCGGTTTAGTCAACAAACTTCTGCTATCCTACCTCAAGCACAATCTGATTGGCTAAATTTGCGATTTCAAGATTTTGAATCTATAAATGAATATAATTCAACTTTACACTGAATTGTGTTGCAATTAAAACTCTGTAAGCAGAAAATTATAGAGACTGATATGATAGAAAAGACACTATCAACATTTCATGCTAGTAATCTCGTACTCCAACAACAGTACCGAGCTAAAAATTATTGTAAACATTATGAACTTTATATCTGTTTTACTAGAAGCATAAAAACACAATCAACTTCTTATGACAAACCATAATGCAAGACCTGTTGGTTCACAAGTTGTGCCTGAAGCACATGCTATTACCCAACAATACAATGCAAACAGAACTAGAGGTAGAGGATACATTCGTGGTGGAAGAGACTGATCACAATGGGATGGCCAAGATCATGGATACCACAATGGACGTCAACGTTATGGAAGAAGAAATGACAATAAACCACACCTAAAAAAACAAATTTATCTAGACGAGCAAATGACAAGAAAGTTTGTTATAGGTGTGGATGTGATGATCATTGGTCTCGTATATGTCGTACTTCTTTGCACTTAGTTGAAGCATATCAAAGAATGTTGAAAGAAAAGAAGGCAAAAATACCAAAGATTTGCCTGAAACAAACTTGGTTATGAATCATGATGATGATGATGACTTATTGAAAGATGAGCTCATTCAGGATGAAGATCCAAACATATTGAACTTTTAGATTCCCTTTCAGATCTTTAGGATTTTTTTATGTTTTGCATTTTGTTTATTAATATTGTTATTTTGGTTTTCATTTATGAACTTATTGAGCATTTATTTTCATTATCTATGCACAATGAGATTATTAAGGAGTTTTATTTACTTGAATTTTTTTATGCATTTATTCAACTTAATTATCATGTTGCGATGAAAATGAAATTTAATGACCCATAACTTTTAATTTTATGGCATGAGTACTTGGTTATATTGGACATATTGCTATAATGTGTTGGATTATCATAGTTAAAATTTATTTTTGAGAAGATATATGTGGACCAATTTATCAAATATTAGGGTCGTTTTAAAATACATGGTCCTTATTCTTTTAATTCCGAACAACTGTATATAGTGACTATCCCCCATATAATAGTGTGGTAAATAAATAATTATTTTTCATCTGCGAATCATTTTATTACAGTCTATATTTGTATATCACCACCAAAATATACCTCTATGGACTCTCAACGTAATATAAATTAAAATATGCGTTGTACGAAAATCTCTGTCTATAAATAAATTCTACTAGCCCATTATAGAGTACGTTGACTGTAAATATAAAGAAGATCATTTGTCGGCATTAGGGGGATATATAAACCCAAAGATAATGGAATGCCGAAAAATGTCAAAGAATAAAATGATCTTCATAGTTAAAGCCACACACGAATGAGTCAAAATTTGCAATATTTAGCAAGTAATCTGTCATATGCATTTATAAATGCATCTATTGTATATAGTGGAGTGATTGAACTTATGCACCATAAATAATTAAAGACCCTAATGGACCAAATAATGAAACTCCTTAATACCAGAAGTATGAGATATATACTGGTGCATAAAATTAAAATCCGCAGTTAATAAAATCAAATATATAAATAACACTCCTATAATCCTTGAAGAGGAATGTGACCTCTTGAAGAGGATTGTCTTGAAGAAAAAAATCTCAATACATTAGCACGTGCACCAATTATAGCATTATTGGATTGCGGAACAAATCAATCCAAAAATTATGGGAAATGATAAAAATCATATAATGCCATGAATACTACGAGTAAAGGAGAAGAACATAAACTTTATAGTTGTCGACAGCATACTTATTCCACAATTGCTCCAATTTGGATCCAGAGCTTAAATGCTAGAAGCATTATGATAAGCAAAAAAATATAAAAATGAGCAATTGGAATAGAGATTAACTCGCTCATGAATGTTATCCCTGAATGATACATGATTACTATGAGGTGGTGAAATATAAAGCGATGTTAAAACTTAAAGGGTTTTTTTCACAGAGACCCACACTTAATTTTGAATAAACCATTCTCCTATTTTTGATGGCACAATGTTCCACTATTTGATTTCTATGTCAGAAAATATAAATTTATATGTGCAGTTACTAAATGTCATGACTTCATATGAGTCATTGGACGATAATATTTATATGAAATCCCTGATGGATTTTATATACTCAAGGTAAAGGAAATAGATCGCAGCATATATAGTGATGAGATCACTATGTAAATTCCTCTTGAAGAAGGAATACATTAACTTGAAAATTAATTCATGCCTAAAGACGGAGTATGAAATAACAGGACTTAAATAAGAACAAGTATTATGTCGACCTGCAGATGGACAATCTCCCGAAGGAGTTATTATTATTTCTAACACCAGTCGCTGTATAATAAGAGTTCTAGAAAGATCTATTATATCTATTCAGAACACCAATGTCATTTGATCCCCAGAAGTGGATAACGTCTTATTTAGACTTAAAGAAGACAACATGATATTTTTGGATCAGAAGTTCTCTATTTAAATGTCTTTTGTACACTATATTATTAGGTCTGATACAATATTCAAAATTATCTTGCTAGCAAGACTTGGTACTTCTCTTACAAAGAGACATTGAAATAAGCACATTATTTGTTATCTTTAAGGTACACAAATCTTGGTATATTCTATAAGAAACCAAGTATGACATTGGTGGTTTATGTGAACAAATGAATATTTATTTGATCTTGATAATTATAGATCTCATACTGCTTAATTTATTCTCTGTTGTGGTATTGATATTTCTTATTAGTTTGGATACTTTTCTATATCACTCATATGTGATACTTTCTTTTGAGAAGTACAAAAGGTGTATGATTAATCTTCTTTTACATACAATAGAAAATCGTATGATATTATGATACTTAAAATATTCTTCATCCTCCAGTATGAGTATAATGCACTTGTATTTCATAAATGAGTAATGTACCTTAGAGTTATATTCTTTTACCCACTTTAATTCCCCAAGAATTATCAATTTGTTATTCATAATGTTTGATCTT
>JAPKLW010000417.1:284624-307868 GCA_026898455.1 Plectranthus barbatus
GTTGAGATTCTATTCTATGCTATGCGCTAATATGTAAATTCATTTATATATATATATCGACTTACAATGATCAATCATTTGTCATGTTAGTTATTAGGATTGATGTGATATTTACTTTATTTTTTAAAAATTTGTTGATATGATAATTATATTATGATTAAAATTTTAAGTTAAAAATATTTAATTAAATTAAAATCTATGATGAGCAAATTTTTTTTCCTTAAATTATGTAACTAAATTAACAATTGCACAGGTAAAAATTTAGATGGAATTTAAATTCAATTATGTAATTAAATCATAATTTTAAAAAGGTGTATTTATATAATTAATCCATTTGAGATTACATAGAGTTTTAAATGATTTAACTAAAACTGAGAAGATTTTGAAAACATAAAGAAAAGATTAAAAGAATATGAAATTTGATACACATCTTCTTTTCTTTAAATTGATTATGATTGTCATGATTTTTATAGGAAAGTAATTATAGTATTTTTACATAGTAATTAATCAGGGCCGGCCCTGTAATTTTGGAGGCCCTGTGAGAACAAGAAAAATGATGACCTATTTTTTTAAATTATAAATAAGAATATTAATAAAATTTAATATTTAATATTATGTCAAATCAAGTTCTCTCAATATTTATTGTGGCATACTCGATTGTATATAATATTTCAATAACTTAAATTTTGAAAAAAAATTCCTAACTTATGCAACAGTAACGGGTATTGTCATATGTATGAAATTATTCAATCTTTTAAAATAAGTTAATTTATCTAAAGCGGTGTAAAAGATATATATCGCATGGTGTTTAGTTTATGAAACAACGACTGGAAATTAAAAAAAAATTAAACTAACTTAATTCTAAAAAAAATCAAACAAAATATCATGTAAGAATTTAAAACTATGCAAGTAAACTAGTCAACAATGCACAAAAAATCTAAAATCACGTAGTTGTGAAATTTGACAAAACTCATCAAAGATAAATGCTATATATGTATGAAAAAACAAAAATAAATTAAGAATTACCTAACTACTGTAACATTTAGATGATGAGACATTTTATTTTTGAAAAGAATGAGATTTTGGTGGCAAATTATGTGATAATGACTGTGAATATTTGTTTTTAATTAGTAACAGATATCATCATACTCATATAGTTGAACAAATAAATCTTAATATCTTGTCTCATTTTTTAATTTAGATTGAACTAAATATCTGTGTTAGGATAAATATAAATTATAATTTTTTGTTAATCTATTTAGTTAAGCTAAAAACTCAATTTTTTATTAGTTTTTTTTAAATATGTACTAAGATAATTAGTATAACATTACTACTATACATATTTTTCAAAAATGGTACCCCTCTCATTCGGAGGCCCCGGTGCGGCGCACCTCTCGCACGGCCTCAGGGCCGGCCCTGTAATTAATAAATTGAATTTAATAAAATTGAATATTATTTTATATTGCTTCCAGTCTTGTTTTAATATATGTATATATAAGTATCGATATTACGCTCTTCAGTGAAACAAGTTTTAGGCGTGAATTTTAGGTTCGACTTCAATTAATTGATTTTGAATTTTAAACTGGTGGCCCTGATGGGGGGGGGGGCGGGGGGGCCCGACAATGAAAGAAAGGAGGAAAAAGAGTGGAAGGCGTAGGTGGTGGCTAACAGCCTAAAACTATTACAAAATCAGATTGAGACATTTAAGAATCAAGATTATAATAATAAGTATATATTAATTTTAAACACACTTTCATTCACACAATTGTCCTCTTACCTAAAATGGAAAGTTAATATACATTTACTACTAAAATATTAATTTGTTATATTTCTACTCGCATTAGTATTTCTACCATTTTGAAACAGGACAATTATTTAGAATCGAGGAGTACATTGAATTGAACTGTATCATTTTGTAATGATAAGCTATTTATCGCTCACTTGCTCAAGATGTAAAGATGAAATTAGATATTATTAAGTGGTGATGAATTCAAGTTTTTGAGAACATCTAAGTATGTAGTTTCCAAATTAATGTATTACTATTAAAAAATGTTTATTTATTATAAACTGATTTTGTAAAAAATTGTTCTCCCTCCGTCCCATTTTAATAGTCTCATTTCCCATTTTCGTGCATCCCACTTTAATAGTCTCGTTTCTAAAATGGTAACTTTTTTATACTCAATAATAAAATATTAATTCGACGTAACTCATTCTACACTCATATGGTGTGATAAAAGCAAATGAGACTATAAGTAATTCTCAATCTAAATTTTTATCATTATTTAATTCATGATTAATTTGGAAATTTCTTCCAATTTAAATATTATATCTCAAGTTAAGAAAAGGGAAAATAATTGACTTATTTGGAAGTGAGGGAGAAATCGTGTCAGCCGCCTCATCGCCTGGAATGGAAAATGATTCATTTCACTACCTCAATCACAACTGCGTTGTTCCATACATCGCCGCCATAATTAATTGCTCTCTCCGCGGAATCATGCTCCACGAGATCACAAAGCTCCTGCCACTCTTTCTCCTCTTCTTGATCGCGACACTCCCTCTGTCACGCAACGTCGTCGTCTGTCTGGAAACAGACACCATCAACTCCACTCTAATCCTCAAAGACTCCGAAACCATCAAATCAGCCGGCAACCTGTTCACCTTCGGCTTCTTCACGCCCAACGGCTCTGCCACAGGCCACCGCTACCTCGGCATATGGTACTACGTCTCCCCCGCCTCGGTCACGTGGGTCGCCAACCGGGAGGCTCCACTAACCGATTCCCGCGGCTGGGTCTCGATATCGCCGGCCGGGAACATCGAGCTCAAGAACGGTGACGGCCAAGTTATCTGGTCGTCGAATTTTTCATTGCCGTCGTCGTTGCCTCCACGGAACACGGCAGCCCAGCTGCTGGACTCCGGAAATCTAGTGCTGAGAGATGCTGATAATGGGGTAACATTGTGGGAGAGCAACGATTCCCCGGTCGACACGTTCTTGCCGGCGATGAAGATAACTCACAATCCCAGAACGGGGAAACGAGTCGACTTGAACTCATGGCGAGCGCATAACAATCCGGGGAGAGGGAATTTCACGGCGGGGCTTTACGCAGTCGGCATTCCTCAAATCTACATTTGGAAGAACGGCGTTCCGGTATGGCGGAGCGGCCCCTGGAACGGCCGGATTCTAACGGGAGTGACCGGAATGTATTCCATTTATATCGATGGGTTTAGTTTGGGAGTGGAGGAAGATGGGACTTACTGTTTCACTTACACCAGGAATTTCCGACATGATCTTTTGTCAAGGAATTTCTTGAACGCTGACGGAGCTCTTGTGGAGTCGGGTTGGGACGAGAATTCGAAAGATTGGAAGGTGAGATGGACCGGCCCCGGTAACAGTTGCGATTCCTATAACAAATGTGGAGCGTTTGGTGTTTGTTATGATCAAGCAAAACCGATCTGTAGCTGTCTGAGGGGATATAAACCGAGGGATGAATTGGAATGGGGGAAGGGGAACTGGAGTGGTGGATGTGTGAAGGGGAGTGTGTTGCAGTGTGAGAGACAGAGCAATGCAGCTGATAAGAAGAGAGGGGATGGCTTTAAAAAGATGAGTTTTATAAAAGTGCCGGATTTTATGCAGTGGAAGTCGGGTTTAGAGACGGAGTGTGAGAGCTTGTGCTTGAGGAATTGCTCGTGCTTGGCCTATGCGTATGATCCCGGCATTGGATGTATGTTCTGGAGTGGAGACTTGATCGATGTTCAGAAATTCCCTGGGAATGGTGGATCCGATTTCTACGTTCGTGTGGCTTATTGGGAGATTGGTATGTCTTGCTAGCTCTCTGCCTTTTCAGCTATGGAAGAGTCTAATTCTTGAAGTATGATGTCTGTCTGTTACAGAAAAGAAGATGAAAAACAATAAAAGAGTTTTTAAAGGTGCAGTTGTGGCTGGACTTGCTGCATCAATTTGCCTAGCCTTTGCTTTGTGGATGTGCAAACTAAAAGGTAGGAGTTTAAGCTGTAATTGATTGTTGCTGGTTTAGTGAATCATATGCAGATAGATCCTTGTGTTTTTTTTTCTTAAATAGGCAAAAGTAGGAGATCAATCAACGAAAAGGCAGGAAAAAGTGTGTCTGATTTGAGTGAAGTTGTGCTTCGAAGTGATATGGATAATATGAAGATAGAAGAGCTGCCATTGTACAGTTTTGAGATGATAGAAACTGCAACAAACAATTTCAACACCAGCAATCTCTTAGGAATGGGAGGTTTTGGTCCAGTTTATAAGGTGACTTATTCATTTATCCATCTCAGATAATGCACATATGCTTTTCAGGGTTTCTAATTAAAACCCTGTTGATGGTAGGGAAGAATGGCGAACGGAGATGAGATCGCGGTCAAGAGGCTTTCAGCAGCATCTGGACAAGGCTGTGAGGAGTTCATGAATGAAGTGTTGGTAATATCCAAACTCCAACATAGGAATCTAGTCAGGCTACTAGGTTGCTGTGTTGAGAAAGGAGAAAAAATGCTCATTTATGAATACATGCAGAATAGAAGCTTAGATTGCTTTCTCTTTGGTTAGTCCCATTCTATTGATTGAACTCTGTTATCTTATCTCCAAGAATCTCTATGCTAAAATCACTCATTTTCTTTTTTTCCCTATAACTTGCAGATAAAACACAGAATCTTCTTGATTGGAGAAAACGGTTTAATATCATTGAAGGCATTGGGAGAGGCCTCCTATATCTCCACAGGGATTCGAGGTTGAGAATAATCCACCGCGATCTCAAGCCAAGCAACGTGTTGCTAGACAAGGAGTGGATCCCCAAGATTTCAGATTTTGGTATGGCAAGAATATTTGGTGGCAACCAAGATCAGGCCAACACAGGAAAAGTTGCAGGAACTTAGTAAGTATACCTACATTTTTGTGTAAAGATATATTTAGTGAACAAGTGTAGTGGTTTCCAACTGATATTTAAGTGCATTGCAGCGGGTATATGGCTCCAGAATACGCCATGGGGGGCAGATTTTCGGAGAAATCTGATGTTTTCAGCTTCGGAGTTCTTGTGCTGGAGATCATAAGTGGAAGAAGGAACACTAGCTTCTACAATGATGAGTTCTCTATAGGCCTTCTTGGATATGTAAGCATGTTTCGGATGTTCATGTGGTCGAGTTTTTGTTTTTTTTTGTACTCGACTTGACTTGACTCGACTCGTTGTTTTTACTTTCAGGCATGGAAGCTGTGGAATGAAGAGGGTGTGGAGGATTTTATTGATAGTAGTATATGTAGTCCAAGTGTAGAGGGAGAAATCATGAGATGCTTGCACATTGGGTTGCTGTGTGTTCAAGAATTCCCTGCAAACCGGCCTAACATATCCACAGTGTTGTCGATGCTCAGCAGTGAAATAGTGGAACTGCCGGCGCCGGAGAATCCCGGATTTACCGACAGGTGGAACCATTCTATGACGCAAACGCCGTCGGCCAACAATATCACTCTCACCGTCATGGCGGGAAGGTGATCACTACATTCAGTCCGAGACGACTGCATTATCTTACTTTTAAAAATATTATTAGCAAGACAAGATTTATGGAAATCTAAAAATCGATTTTGAAATTGAATTCTCGTACCCATTATGTAAATATTATAGAAAAACTTTTGAAATACGACTGCAATGAGAACTTGAGAAATTCTATATATATGTTACTCAGGGATAATTAAATACATATGATATGTAAATGTATGTATACTAGTGGAAAATGGGGTATGTGAAATCTAGAATTAGCTTCTTTCTTTTTTTTTTTTTGGATATTAGCCATGGTAAGAAATTTTGTATTTAAGTTCTTCTAATGTTATATTGATCATTAAATAATTTTCATTGTTCTAGGCATTTGGCTTTTTAGAAATATTTGAATGACTATTTGACTAGTATGTTAATTTCACTCAATCTATCTTCTCAAGAATCTGAACTACTACTTAATAATCAAAATGAACTTGTAACTGGAATATTTTAGATAATGTTTTTTCATCAATTTTGTTTTATTTTGAATTCAACTAAATTTAGTGGAACTAGTAGATGGTTTAGCTTGTGGCCTCTGTTGTATTGCCATTTCTTTTAAATTTTATTACACCGTTTCAATGGATAGAACATGTACCTTCATTGTCGAATCCATAACTAATAAATTATAAAGAAATATTTTAATCACTATACTCCAAAATTGGATACTTGTTTTATTGCCATTTTTTGAAATCTTTTTTATCATGCCTAACCATGATCTACTATTGAAGGTTGGAAGTCTAAGATATTGCTGACAGCTTTATGTAGTTGTTTAAAGAGTTGCTAGTAATAATATTGGGGATTGAAAATCATTTTATGTGATGAATATGATATGAATTGTACTTTTACGATAAATGTTGATTGTTAAAAACTAATCCAAATTTATATTAAAATCTGACATTTATCTTATAATTTATATACTTATAATAATGTATGTGTGCCTTATTGCACGACATGCATACAATTACAAATTTGATTACCGATTCAATCTTTCATGTAAATAAATTATTTCTTTCATGTGCCACCTGTTTAAGTATTGCAATTCAAGCCCAGAAATGAGTTTGGAGCCCAAAGCAATTAGAACGACGTTGCTGTTGTGGGTTAGTGGGCCATAGGTTCATATTTATTACTTATATTATTAAAATAATGATAAAAATACCTAATCCTAGTACTGCAGTATTTTGTTTAGGCTTATCTGATCATGTTTTTTGTTGGTCCCATTTTTTAGAGTTATTGTAAATTTTACAGTGGAATTAATTATTTTAATAAGCTTGCATTTATCCAAATTGATGGTGAGGAATCAGTTTGGTTTATCAAATCTTAGTTCAAGTTATAAGTTCAAGTATGCTTTATGTCACTTTCAGTATATACTTGATTGTTAAGTTTTAAAGATAAGTAAGCTGATAAACAGAAGGCAATAAATAAGATAAGGATTATAGTGGTTTGGGCTCTAAAGGTCCTACGTCCACTCTTCAGACTTGAAGTCTCGAATCCACTAATTAAGATCAGGACTACATTGTTGCTCCTACAATTTATTGTTTGTCGATGAATGCCTTGTTCACCGATCCACAAGCTCACTCGTCTGGTCCTTGCTCGTCCTTCACTTCGCAGCTCCTTGTAGTGTGGGCTCACCACACAGCCTCCTCGTCGCTGGAATGAGGTGTTTAGAGTTCCCCGAAACTATTAGCTTGGCAGCAGATCGCCCGCAAGAGTCAGAGTACTAGACGTAGTTGAATGTTGTAATCTTTTTTGGAGAGAAAGATTACCAAGAGATAACTCAAGAACTTAGAAGTTCTGAGTCTCGTGTTCACTACTGTGACACACGGAAAAGCTTTAACAACCTCAAACGTTGAGTTTGACAGAGTTTTTGCTCTTTGAAAATGGTAAGCTTGGTAAAAGTTTGGTAACCTTCATCTGTTGAAGTCCTTTGGTATTTATAGGTGAGGAATCTGAAGGTTTGAATCTTCTAGCCGTTAGACACAATGGATTCTCGATCAATTCGATGTTTTTGTCTACTGAGCTGGTAGGTCGACTTTCTAGAAAAGGTACAATACTTCCTCCCACTTTTCAGCTCTTTTTCTAACATAGATGGTGATTGTTCTGTAGGGATTTTGTTGTCGTGAATTGAATCACTTTATCCAAAATAAGCCCGGATCGTTCATGGATATTGTAGACACTTACTAATCAATAATAAATCCTAGCAGGCTCCTATGAATTTAATGCGATGATTTATAGGAATACCTTTTATTGCAGATCTGAGTTTTTCTTCGCGTTGAATCCAAATCCGATTCCACCACGCGTACCAATTAAATATGCAGAATGAGAAATTAATATTTTGCAATATTAATTCAAGATTTAATTGAAGAAGAGAGTAAAAAACAAGAATGAGATGTTCTTCAGCTTCAAGCCTTCAGATCTGTATCCCTTTGCATTCGATCTTGCTCCTGGTGAGGATTCTACAAGATTGTGTTGCACGAGACGGAGTCGAATTTCTTCCTCCCACTGCAGATAAGCGCCACCCACTTCTCTCTCTCTCTCTCTAGGGTTTCAATTATTGTGATTTCTGAAATCTGAAGAGAGAATGGACTATTTATAATACTAGGGTTAAACCCCAATGGATCCTCTTCAGCAATCATATTGGGCCAGACCTAGGACATAATACAAATAATAAAGTGGACCTATGAATTAATTAATTCTCATGTCCACAACCCAGACACAATTAATAAGTTAATATTACTTTTTTTCACCAAATAATTAATATTAACCTACCCCTTTGTTACCATGTTATGAGAACGGGTTGCATTAACTTGATAAATCCCAATATTTAAGGTTACTGGACATTCATTATTTAATTGGAGCTTCTAACATGCTTCACACAATTAATTAATTTCTTATTTTCGTGAGCAGTACCACTCAAGCATTATCACCCGTTCTTGAACTTAATCAGTTTGTATATATTAATTTTCTTAGTTTTAATTCCTCAATCTGTTAAGAATAAATCTTGGTGCGTGGGAATAAGGATCGAGGATCAAATCTCTACGCACTCGTTCTTCAGGTTTCTACAATCCAGGTATTCCGTATAAACCCCCTTATGCATAATCAATAGGAGCATGTTAGGAATAATCATAGGCATAGCAATTTATTTTAGATATTCCAATTATCGATCTTAGCAAACGGACTTCATGATTCAGTTCACGAATCCCTTCACTGATTGCGAGTCGAGATAAGAAAGGGATAGGCGAACTGAAGAATGCTCTCAGTCAGGAGTTCGAGATGAAAGATCTTGGTTGTGCTCGACGTATTCTGGGAATGGAGATAGTTCGAGACAGAGTTCGAAGGAGACTCACTTTATCTCAAGAAGGTTACTTGATGAAGGTTCTTGAGAAGCATGGAATGAAGGATGTAAAGCCTGTTCTGCCTCCGTTAGCAGCTCATTTCAAGTTGAGTGCTGCAGGAGAACTCGATGATGAAGAGTGGAGGTTCATGAGAGGTGTTCCTTATGCGAGCATTGCTGGTTCGTTGATCTTTTAACGCCATGGTCTGTACGAGACCGGATCTTGCTTATGCACTCAGCATGATTAGTAGGTTTATGGCAGAACCTAGGAAAGAGCATTGGGCGGCTCTAAAGTGGGTCCTCAGGTATGTTCGAGGTACAGTTGGGAAGAGTCTGGTCTTCGAGGATAGTGGGTCAAGTTCTAAGGTCCCAATCGAAGGGTTTGTGGACTCAGATTTTGCAGGGTGTATGGATTCGAGGAAGTCTTTAACAGGGTTTGTATTCACATCGTATGGAACTGCTATTAGTTGGAGAGCTAGTCTACAGAGGGTAGTTGCCTTATCCTCGACGGAGGCGGAGTACATTGCCTTGACTGAAGCGATTAAGGAAGGTCTATGGTTGCTCGGATTCATGAGTGAACTGGGGATTGATCTAGGGAAGATGAAGATCTCCTGTGATAATCAAGGTGCTTTGCAGCTGGCGAAGAATGATGTTCATCATGAGAGAACTAAGCAAGTTCCCAGTACTAAGTTTGAGTACTCCTTGGAACTGATCAAACTGTTGAGATCGAACTGAAGAGGAGGTGCCAAGCCGCGGTGATATTGAGCCTAAGGTGGAGAATTGTTGAAGTGTAGTCTCAATATCTAGCTCGAAAAGGAGTTCGCTAGTGGGTCTATGAGACTAGGGGTGTGCACGGTCCGGTTTGGCCGGTTTAAGGGGCAAAGTACGGACCAAACCAATAGGTACGGTTTGAAATTTTTACAAACCAAACCAGCTAAATAATTATTTCAAACCAAATCGGCCGAACCATATTAAAACGGTTTGGTTCGGCCGGTTTAAACGGTTTGAAGATTATTCAACTAATAATATTGCAAACAATGAAATTTATATATCAATTTAATTATTAAATATTAATAAAAGAATATACACAAAATAAAACTAATATAAATATATCTTGCTTGTCATTAATTATAAATAGGACATAAGTAATAAATAAATGATGTTATATTTGCAAGAAACAATTAAATATAAGTTGATTTATAGGGTTGCAATTCGAAAGAATATAAGCATTGGACATATATATCAATATAATTGATATTTTAGCTTTCTATCAAATAATATTTTATTATCATTATTATATTTAAAATTATATTATTTGAAACGGCCGATTTTATCCTTCAAACCGTCGGCCAAACCAAATCATCCGGTTTGAGATTTTTCAAACCAACCCGACCAATCATTTTACTCAAACCAGCCAAACCGACCAAATTGATTTGGTTTGGCCGGTTCGGTCGGTTTCGGCCAAACCGTGCACACCCCTATATGAGACTGGATCAACATAACTGCAGTTCGACAATTCTGGGTCGATAGTAGGTCGACAGGAGCAGTTCGATGGAAGCAGGTCGACGGGAGTAGTTCGACAGGACTGTGGGTCTATCACAGTGGGTCGATGAAAGCAGTTCGAAGTTAGAATAGGTCTAACTGGAGAACTGAGAGAGCTGTTGAATATGGAAAATATATGATGTATCTAGTTTCCTAGTTTGGCGAGATTTAGCCATATCTTTTAGGTACTAGATAGATATTAATCTATATTAATAATTAAGATATATTTAATATCTTTACCATATTAGAGTAGATTTTCCTTATGTATCTAGGAATCTCTACCTATAAATACTCCCACTCCCCATTAATTAGGGTTGTTCATTTATTTTATATTCTCTCCACCATAATAAAATCATCACCGTGAGGCTTGAAGAGTGGACGTAGAGCTTACACTCGAACCACTATAATTCTTTGTGCCATTTTATATTTTTCTGTTAGTTATTTGTGTATGCAATCACTTTAATTCACAATAGTCTCCAACCTCTGATTGGTTGCGGCTGCGGGGATATGATGAATTGGAAGAAGTGGGTTTACAAGTTTTACTTTATAATTCATTTTGCAGGTGAGTTTTTTTCAGTTAATAATTAATCATTTCGCAAATGATTATTTGGAAATTAAGGAGGAAGAAAAAACACATGGCTGCCAAAATATGTGACAGTTGTGACTCAGTAAGTATCTAACATAACAGTATCAAAATGCAGGACATAATTTTCTAAAGAAAATATATATGAGATAAATTTCTCTGTTCTCTCGTAGTTGGTGGTATATTTATTCTATTTTCCCTGTCTAATCATATGTAGTACTAACATTTTTGAAAAGATGATACCGATCATGAAGATTGAAGCATTCTAAAATATTATTGAAGTAGTAATATAATTAGTTGAGATTATTTAGATATATGAATCATGTAAAAAAAATATTTTAAGAAAACAAATTTCTTTTTCGTGTATTTGATTACTTCAAAGAGTAAGAAGAGATGAGAAAATATACAGGGCCGGGTGTCTTTAAAATTCACAAAGTTACATTTATAAAAACAATGCTTTAAAATTCTCAACTCTATATGCAAGCCCAGAGTCAAATTTGTAGTTCAAAAACTCGGATCAGACTGACTCAAAATTCGATAGGATTGATCTTATTAAAATCTCAAATTGATATGAGGATAATTAACCTATTTTTTTTTTCTTTTTCTTAGTTTATAGGTAAATAAATACAAGAAAATTCAATTAATTAACGTACAGAAATTAGAATTGGGAATAGATGTAGAAATGGAGAAGCATGGATATAATTAATACTAGGTGAAACAATGAGGAGGAAGAAAGGCATCTGTGTATTGTATACCTTAATAAAGAGATGAGAATGAATTGAAAATGCAGCTTAGAGAAGGTGATATGGTTATGGTTGACACGCAAACCCTAGGATAAGATTTAATTAAAATGAAACTAAAAAATAAAAAATGGTTAGGAAACAGAAGGTATATTCATATTCAGAGAGACGACACGGAAGAATATTTTGGATACGTGTCAGAAGAAGAATCTGGGCCAGCAAACATGAACTCAACCTCCAAACGTACACTACAAATTAAAGCAAACCAAAGCAAAGCAACAAAAGCCAGAGAGAGAATTGAAGAAAAGAGAGAATCTGCAGAAAAGGTGTGAATTGGAGGCTTCTACCTCAAGCCTTCATCTAGAAAGCGACCAACCATTCATCATTGCATTCCGCGAATTCGATTCCTTTTCTTTTGTTTTTTTTTCCCTTTCTTATTTACTTTTTTCCTTGGATTCATTCATTTTTTTTTACCTCTGCTAAATCTTCACCCCATGAGACAAAAATAATACGTTAATTATATATATACATGGTGTGCATGCATGTTGCAATTTTAAGGTTGAGTTCATTGGCTTGTTCTTCTTGAAAATTAATTGAAGCCCTAATTAATATATAGTTAAGAGAATGAGAGAGAGAGAGAGAGGGGAATCTTGATGGCTTACAGCCCACTTGAGTAAAGCTGGTAGCAAAAGAAGATTCCCATATCCCATGAGAGTTCCTTTGATATTCTTTAACAAAGAACATCTTTTCCTCCTTTAAGCTTCGTGGATTTCTGTGCTCTTAATTTAGAGTCGTAGAATTGGAGTTCAGATATTCCCTCGGAGTATTCACCATTCCAGATATATATATGTATATATTATATTCCATCTTTCATTTCAAACAAAAATGTCTAGCACTTGAGCAGATATTCGCTTTATCACCTCTCTCTCTCTCTCTCTCTTAATACACTTTAATGTAGAGGAATTATGCAACTTTTGAAAGTTGAAAACCCAAAAAGAAAGTTAATGCTGGGGGTGGGAGATTAATTGATACTCAACGCCATTTTGAATATTTCCCTCACCCCCCCCCCCCCTTTTTAATTCACAATTATAAACTATAATATGCTTTAACATCTCCATCGAATCCAATATCACATTCATACATGAATCTTTTCTTATTTCGTTTTTTTCATTCAACTACGACGTTAAGCATCCTTTGCTTCTTTAAATTATAATTAATTCATATTTTACTCATATTCTATATTAGATGAATAGAATTTCACGAATATCTGCCCGACCAGCAACCCATTAATAATGCATGCTACGATTATGAAACCCATTACCTACACTTAAATATCATTGTGTTCAATTAATATTACAGAATCATCTTTTAATTCTCGAACCAATTCAAGAATATGACCACTTTTTTTTTTTTTTTTTTGGTTTGCAGTCTTGGCTAGTACATTTACGTGTTGGCATTATTATAGGAAAAATATATTTTTGTCATGAAACTTTTGGTTCACTTTTCCTACTCCATCACAATTTTTGAAGTATGACATCTCTTTGGAAGTTGCATGAATATATCAATTTAATTGGAGTCACATATTTATGGGAGGCACAGTACTCTTTTGAGCGTGTGATGGCTCTACGAGTTAAGATTTATTAGATGATATTCATAAATATCATTCCATCTACATACTATATATCAAATATCTACAAATATTAATGCATCAATGTATGTCCAATAATCTTGATTGTGACAATGTTTTTATTTCTGATATCGGTGGTTGCATGTGTATCAATCTTAGGTAGGGTATTAAGCCCATATGGGGGATACAGGTTATTCTATTTGTGACTCCGGATAATTTAGCGGTGAAATATTTCCTAGTCGAAAAAATCTTGATTTTAACCTTAATTTTTTTTGGCTTTTATTTTGGGCCAATTCATTCAATGATAAATTTATAAATTATTTTTTTATAATTAAAATATCAAAAGGTTTTTTATGTCATCGAACATTTTCCTTTCTTTTAGTCTTCTAAATAAAAAAAATATACGAAATATTTAAAAAAAAAACAATCCAAAACACATCACGATCTTCATATATTCACTAATTTAAATAATAAAGACATATTTTTATTTATTTAATATTTAATATGTTTCAATTTTATAAGTAAATAATTTTGAAGAACTTAATTACCTACTAAATATGTTTCAATCTTGATAGGTTTTGATAGCTACCTCTGAGATAAAATATAATTATATACGTAATAATCATATCATTTTGGCCCATTCATCATATTTCGATTTAGTTGTATTTGAATATTTTACATTATTCTTGTTGAATTCTTAACCAAAATTTCGACCTTAACCAGTTTTATTGATGGATTCAAACTAACTTTTCGAATTGAAATATTAACACCCCTAAAATTTAATATTAAGGATCCCAATTCTACAAGAATTTCTAGAGGGTGCATGCTTTACCATGATAGATTCACCTTGATGTTAATTATGGCCTTGGAGATTTATTGAAGATTGAATCTTATCCATTGTTGTAAAAATTCCCACCTAGGACTGCCTAGGTCCCGCCTAAGCGCTAGGCGGTATCTAACCGGACCGATTATCCTTAAATCCCATTGTCTAGTCGGTTTGGTGAGGAATCGGTGCCTAGCCACTGCCTAGACCGCTTAATCCACCTAGACACCGATTTAGGTGGCCGACTAAGTAAACTATATGTCGTATACTCGATTTGGACAGCTCATTTTTTTTTTATGTTTTTTTATAAAAAAATAATCAAAATTTATATAATTTTAATTGTTATCTAGGGCTAGGGGGACTGGAGCCCCCTTTAGCCGAATTTTTTTTTTTCGTTTTTATAGTATTGTGATCTGGAATCTTTTGGCTTGCCCCCTTCTAAAGAAGAAAAAATGGATGAAAATAAGAAAAAAAATGATATGAACTGAAAAAAAAATTTAGCCCTCGTGAAAATTTTCTGGATCCGCCACTACTAGATGTTAGGCCCCACCCGAGCGCGTAGCGAATTTTTAGGATATTTTCGCTTTCTCTGGGTCTGAGATTAACATCAAGGATGAAAAGAATATTTATTCAACAACTGTGATCTGTTAAAGATATCACAGGCTATCCTACATCCAGATTTGGTAAAAGCTCTTGGATGAAATCGATTGTCCTAGCTCTATCTATGCCTGTGCATTTCCTACAAAAAAAGCTAGCCCTTAGGCCTCGACACTATTATTTTTGTGGTGGGCGCATTTGTTCCCTTTTCTATAATTCCCATGCTACGAAAAAAAAAAAAAAGTGTGAAAACTAATTTCTATATGCATGCAATTTCTTATTAATTAATTTAACCAAGAAGTGAAGTTTATCGAGTGTGCACCTTCGAATAGTGTCTGAAGGTTACTCTTGTAATAAATAAAGTATATTTTAATACCTTAAAATTAATCTCTCTTTCTAGAATAAAAAAAGATCATAACATAATTGTTAATGTAATTCAATATGATACATGCTATGAAGATGGGGATGAATATATCTAAGTTCTCTTTTCTTCATCCTTTTTAAGTCCAACCCATTTATTTTATTCCAAGTTCTTTAGATGTCTCACACAAACCTAATTAAAGGGCTAAAACAAAAAGAGTATCAACAATGTAAAGTGTGAAAAAGGAAAAGAAAAAATAAAGTAGTCCAAGAAGAAGAATCATTTGGTTATGGATGAGTATAATCTTGAATGCCAAAAAAAAGAAAAAAAAATATTGAAACAAGGTTCTTTCATAGAGACCAAGTGGTTCTTCTTGCAGGACACCATTAAATATAGCCTTTTGCCTTTGCTCTTTGCAAGAAGTTACCACTTCTTATCTTTTTCCCTCTCTTTTTTCTACTTTTCTTTTCTTTAATTTTTTTTTCCTTGCCCTTCTCTTCTCTCCAAAACTCCACTTTATTCTCCCTCCAACCCAACCCTAATTAAAAAGCCCCCCAGCCCTACCCCTTAATTTATCCCCCCTCCAAACATCCCTTAATTGTACCTTTTCTCCAACCATAGGAGTTCCAATCGTGTGTTCTTGGTTTTAGCTATACCATTGATTCTCCATTACAATCCTTCCATAGAAGCTAAGAGATTGCTAAATTTATGTTATACATCAAGAAATGATGGCATCTTCATCATCTGAACTCAGCTTCGACTGCAAACCCCAAATCTTTTCCATGCTACAGAAATTTGGAGATCAAGAGCATACCCAAAAACTCGAAGACTTTCTAGCTCGTCTTGAGGAAGAAAGGCTCAAGATCGACGCCTTCAAGCGCGAGCTTCCCCTTTGCATGCAACTCCTCAACAACGGTACTAATATATGCTTCATATTGAGTATAACATTAATATATAAATGATGAGATCTTGGTCATAATTTGTTTTTATTTAAAGCAGCAATGGAGGCTTCGAGGCAGCAGCTGCAGTCGGAGAGGGCAAGCCAAGGAGCAAGGCCTGTGCTTGAACAATTCATTCCTCTCAAAAGCTCGAATTCATCCAACCTTGAGATCAATGAAGGAAATATTGCAACAGATAAAGCTAACTGGATGACATCTGCACAGCTATGGAATCAAGAATCTGAAGGGGCCAAGGTCCATCAATCTCCTCAAGAAACTGACATCAAGCTTGCTTTGAGCGGCAAGCAGAGAATCAATGGCGGCGGAGCTTTTCTTCCATTTACGTCCAAAGATAGAGGCTCCTCACCTTCCGCTGAAGGGTTTCCTGAGCTAGCCCTTGCCTCGTCCCATAAAGAGGAGATGGATGATAAGAGAAACTCGTCGGAGACGAAGAGAGAGAGCTCTGGTAGGTGCGGGAATGGCTCCGTTGAGAAAGATCAGACAATAAATACATCTCAAACTCACCGGAAGGCCAGGCGGTGCTGGTCGCCAGACTTGCACCGCCGGTTTGTTAATGCTCTTCACATGCTAGGTGGCTCACAAGGTATATTAACCAACTTTTGTAGGTTAAAATTTTTAATTTAATACATAGATTTGCATGTTTTTTTTTTTTTAATTTTTATAAACTATTAATTCAATTACCTGATAATTATGATGTTGCTGCTCAACTTTATGAATGCTTTTGTTTGCAGTGGCTACTCCCAAACAAATTAGAGAGCTGATGAAGGTGGATGGCTTGACCAATGATGAAGTTAAAAGCCATTTGCAGGTCTCTTCTGTCTCTATATATATAGATATAGATACAAAAGCAAAACACAAGAAGACACACATGTACACTCCAAAATCTTTTAGTTAGTGTTTTTGTACTTTACTGACTAGACATAATCTCGTCAAAACAAAGACCAAACTAACCATGAAATCTGTGAAAGCAGAAATACCGACTTCACACGAGAAGGCCCAGCCCGAGCCCACAAGCCGCGGTCACGGCGGCCCCTCAAGTCGTGGTCCTAGCTGGTGGAATATGGGTCCCACAGGAATACGCGGCCGCCGCCGCAGCCCACGGCGGGGCACCTGCTGCCGCCCTCTATGGTGCACACCCTGCCGCTGCCCATCACGTGCCGCCTCCTTTCTGCTCCCCCACGCCGCCAGCGCAGCAAGATCACATGTACCCGGCGATAACTCCGTCGCCGAACCACCAGCTCCACCACCACGTCATTCACCACCAGCAGCTGCATTTGTACAAGCAGCCCGCGATAACACAGAGGAAGAGCTCCCCGGAGTCAGATATCCAAGGCGGCGGCGGTGATCCGTCGGAGAGCATCGAGGACGGGAAGTCGGAGAGCGGAAGCTGGAAGGCGGACAGCGGCGGAGATAACAGCGGTGAGAGGAGGAGAGTGGAAGGAGAAGAAAGTATCGTAAGCCTGAAATTTGAATGAGATTATTAATTAACCAAATGCTAGTATGATTTAGAAGAATGATCAAATTTTTTAGGTTAAGCTTTTTGATTGTCCAAGTCCATAACGTCAAAAGTGATTGCCATCTAATTAATTACTCAGCATGTGCCCATGTTTTCCTGCAAATCCTATGCCATATTCAATTAACTTTATCTCGTAGTTCGAATCAAGGGTAAATGTAGAGCTTCAGTAATATGGGTTCAAAATTAATTTCTTGAAGTCGACACAATATAATTTTTTTATTTTTGAAAAAATACATATATATATATATAAACCTTCTAAACGCCGTGGGGCCACGGCCGACACCGTAAGACTTTACATGGCGCCGCCCCTGGTTCGAATGCTTCATAATTCGGAAGGAATGTAATAACATTGATGGCTAGCTATTATATTAGACCATAATCTCTACTTGGGTTTGATCAATATGGGTTTTGATCAGTCTCGCATACAAATGATCATTTACCAAAGATGGCCTAAATTTGAAATTAGAGCTGATAATTTGTGCAGATCAGATTTTTATGGTGTCAAGTTGTTAATGATTCGATCCGTTAAGGTCCAATTTGTATCATATATCCGTTGAAGGAAGGCTTAATCCGTATCCGAATCCAATTTGTTCAACTCATTTGATTTTAATTATTAAATAATTAAAAAATATAATAAAATATTTTTTATTAATTTATTTATTCATATCGAAATCTGAATCCAACCTGATCTGATCCAAATTCGACATGAGATTTTCATATATTTAGCATGTCGATTAGATAATTATCTGAATCCAATAAGCCTCAATCATATCCATTCGTTCATATATGAACATGTTCATTACTTTTTTGGGGATTAATTACCATCAAATGAGTATATGCCTTAAACGCAATACATTCCATATTTTTAATTTTATGAAAAGAGCTTTATTCTACGAAATTCAGTCTTTTGTTTTCTCATTAATATACATTTAATTTAAAACACTACATTTAGTGAAGGAATATGTAGGCAAAAAATCTCGTGTTGTTTGTAGCCATATATTAATAATGGAATGACATTGAAACTTTTAGTGGGAGTATACATTTAATTTAAAACACTACATTTAGCGAAGGAATATGTAGACAAAAAATCTCGTGTTGTTTGTAGCCATAAATTAATAATGGAATGACATTGAAACTTGTAATGGGAATTTTTTTTTGTTTTGTTTTTAACTATGGATTTTCTTAATTTAGGAGTGATCTTTAGGGTTTTTATATCTTATTCTTTACATTTCCAACCATATCTTTTCTATGTTTCATGTTTTAGAAGTGGAAGTGAATTAAGTGGTGATCGAGTTTACAAGTCATATAATCGTCAAGAGGTATAAATAAAGCTCCTACCTAGTTATTTTTCCAAGTTTGAGCATGTTTATAAAATTTAGCCTAGGTTATAATATCATGATCTAGGTTTATCCTTAAGATTATGAGTACGTATGCATGTTGGGTTTATAAAATTTAGCCTAGGTTATAATATCATGATCTAGGTTTATCCTTAAGATTATGAGTACGTATGCATGTCCAGCATGCTAAATATTAAGCTTAGAAATCATATGATAGCTAAGGACTCGCGAGTTTGTGATCATTTGGACTATTTTTGAGATTTTTGGCTCCATGTTAAATGTTAAGCATTTATTACGATTCTATCATAATTTTGATGTTTATGGTGCTTAGAATTATGCCTAGACTCGTTATACATGTTTAGATTACCAGTGGTGTTATTGGAAATTAATTGGATGAGCCCGGTTAACCATTTAAACCAAAAATCCAATTTTTGCGCCGAAGGCAAATGCCCTATGTTTCGGTCGACATACAAATGTGTCGATCGAAATGGGTGTGTCGGTGGACGTGAAACATGTCAATCGACATAGACCCCTTTGTTTGATTTCTTGCACGTCGACCACTTTTTTCGATCAATATGCATTTGTATTGGTCGACGTACTCTATTTCGGTCAACATAGAATAATTTTGAATTATTTATTCTACATCGATCGACATATTTCTATTCCGCTCGATGCATACATATCAATCGACGTTGCTTATTTGGATCCACATAGGCATGCCGATAGACACACTTTGTGTTGATCAATACAACTCTTCTTTCTTGATTTTTCGACTTTCGATCGATATCTCCTATATCGGTCGACACAGAGAGCAAATATTTTCTTTCTTTCTCTCTCTAAAGCCTTTCGAATCGAACTAATTTCATTTGATCGACCCAATCTTGTATAACCTAAATATTTCTTGGAATCTATCTTGAATCAAATTTGTCGAATCCCAACATCGAATCTTATTGAGATTCGATTTGTGTCCAAGAGTGAAACCTCTTTCAATCTGATTTCTTCAAACAACTTGATGTCGATGAAAACCTCTTACACTTTTTTTTTCAATTAGATCGAATAGTTTTCTTCTAAAGCAACTCTTGCTTCCGAGATCCTATGGATCCTTGTTCTCTAATCCAACTGATAAAGTTATTTTTTATACCCTAATATCCGGAGGTTCAAGGCTTGAAAAGTTCTTATTAGTTCACGAGTCTATAAGTATCGATATTGCATTGTAATGAATGTTTTAACCCTTGAGACTTACTCATTTCCTAAAGTGTATAGGAAAAGGGAAGGAGAAGATCATCAATTAGATCAACTTACTGCTTAACCGCACCATCTTAAGGTGGGCTTTCTTACCCCTATATCGTGGGTTAAAAAAATCAAATGATGTTTTTTTTAAAAAGAAAATCAAGCATGAAATGAACGATATTTTCGTTTTTACTTTGTTAATGCATGTCTACTGTTTTGTGTTTGGTATCTGTCCTCTCTGTAGGAGAACCCATCTTAGAGAAGAACATCAAATGTATTCAACGTGGATGTTGGCTCTGACTTTCGCGAGCCTTAACGATCGTATTGATGAGTTTTGTATACTGAAAGCATTTATTATAATGAGTATACAACGGTTTATTTCTCCTATCTGTTAAACAAACTACATGTATGTAACAATGGTATCCTCTTGTCTCACCGATAGGGACGATCATACGGCGTGTTGTAGATCACAGAAGATAGTATGATCACTTGACCTAGTGAGACATAAACCTAATCATAGCCGAGACAGCGTATGAGGATACGTCCGTCCAGATGGCTGCGACATTGTCAGAATAAGTAGTCTGTCTTGGTTACTTGACATGCTGGTACGCAGAGGTGGCATATTGATGGACCGCAGTGAGATGTATTCGTCTGTCTGACATCAGCGAATACAAGATCTCGTTATTGATTGAGTCCAAACCCTAACGAAGGTTCAGGGGTTTGCACGGGTTGACTGTTGCTTTGACTTGCCATGGTGGAGAGCCTGAGTAACGTGCTCGTATATCCGCATCTTGGGTAACAACAGTTCGTGTAGTACCGCCTGAGATTGGGTTTAGGTAACCATATCCGAGTAATAGGATGGGACATTCCCTGAGGAGCTCAATAACATTCATCGTACCAAAGTCCTGCAGGCTGATTAAGTTCAGGCACAAGTGATAAGGATTGAGTGGTACTACTCATGAATTATAAGATATTAATTAATTGTAGTTAGAGCTTGTCAGAGGCTCCAATTAATTAATGAATGTCCGGTTACCTTAAATATGGGGATTCTCAATTAATGCAGCCCGTTCTCATAACGTGGTAATAAAGGGGTAGGTCAGTATTAATTCTGTGGTGAAAAAGAATTAATATTAATTAATTAATTAATTGTATCCTGGGTTGTGGACATGGAATTAATTAATTTATAGGCCCACTTTATTATTTGCATTAGGTCCCAGGACTGACCCAATTAAATATGCTGAAAAAAAGCCCAGTAGCCCATTAGGGATAAAACCCTGGGTCTATAAATAGACCACTCTCTCTGGAAACCCCAGAAACTTTTGAACACATTCAAATCAGTAAAACCCTAGAGGCAGAGAGAGAGAGAGGGCGGCGCCTGTAGTGGGGAGGAGTATGATTTTTCTGCTTCGGCCTACAACACAGATCTGTGGAGTCCTCACCAGTAGCAGATCTGAACAGCATTGGAACACAGCCCTGAAGATCTAATCTAGAGAACATAATTCTTCCGTCTTATTTTTCTTTATTTTCAATTTAATTTAGAAATTAGATTTCTAATTTTTGTTTTCGCAGATTAAATCGAATCACGTGGTTGAATTGAAAGTTGGATATTCAAACATGAAAGATCGGATCAGACTCTACGGAATAACGATAATCTCTCAATCCACGAATTGAATTAAATTCATAGAAGCATGCTAGGTTTTATTGTGAATTTTGGTTGTGTGCAATATCCATAAATCGATCTGGTTTACTTGGATTAAGTGATTCGGTTCATTGTTAAATCCCTAGAATTGGTATCAGAGCCGGTTTCTGATTTATGGCTCTATTGCATACAATAAATTCTATTATGCATGTATGAATTTTATTTTGTATTGTGGATGGTTTTTGTTCCTCGTGCAAAGCCGTATGATTCAGCCTGCGGTGGTTTATCCGTGTAGGGCTGAATTATTTTTGTAAAATCACGAGAAAATTTATGATTAGTGTAGATTTGAAAAATGTAATAGAATAGATTATTCTGTAATTTTGTAATTTCAAATCTGTAATTGGATGGGTCGAGGATGAAAAACGAAGACGGTGCTGACGGGTCGCGGCGGCACGGGCGACGACGACGGGCGGCGCGAGGCGCGCGGGCTGCGCGCGGCGGACGGCGATGGTGGTCGAGGGCCGCGAGCGTGCAACGCATGCACGCAGCGGCGACGGTCGGCGGCGGGGCGGCGGTAGTGGCTCGTGTTTTGGTGGTTTGTACAGTCCTGTATAAACCCTAGGATTTGCATTAGGGTAAGGGCAAATCATCAGATCACAAAGGCCTAAATCCCAAAAGATTTGGTGGAAGAAGATTTGGAGGCCCGAGAAGATTTGAAAATATTTGGATTTATCCAATAAATTCAAATTCAAATTATAATAGATAGGATTTTATTTTTTCCTATTTTGTGGGGCCACGAGGAATTTTTGTTTGCCTTAATTGTCCTCGTATGATATGTGATTTATTATGTGCGCAATTAAGCATGTGTAGATAATAGGAAAAACATGATTTATCGCTTTTATTATTTTCAGCTTTCCAAGCATGCTTATGTGATTAATTTCTTATTGGATTATATTTTGGGAATTTTTTGGGCTTGTTTAATTACATGCAAAAAATTTGGAAAATATAATAACAAAGAAATTATATGTGCGCATATAAGAAACCTTTTTTAAAAAGAAAAATACAAAGCTGATTTTTTTAATTAAAATCAATAGACCTCCACAAAGCGGTCCTAGGCTGTAAGTGTATCTCTCATTCTAGTAAACGTCTACGAGTGTAGCTTGCTAGTTCCTAGAGGTGCATGGGTACGGTTGTTGGGATTTCTAGACAAACAATTTAAATCACGTGAATAGTGGGAGGGTTTTGCGTAAACGTCTACGAGTGTAGCTTGCATAAATCTCTTTCATAAGTATTCTAGGATTGATTTAAATTATAGATAACAAAAGTTTTAAGGGCTGTGCGGTATGGTTATGTGCCATGCTAAACTGTCTGTTGGTCCCGGATTATCAGGGTATAACTTGGCAGCGGAAAATGTGT
>JAPKLW010000417.1:307878-333065 GCA_026898455.1 Plectranthus barbatus
CTTTACATTTGAGACTAGAGCTATTCTAGAGACAAACTGACGCTGGTAGGACTTAGGTTTTGATCCACCAAAACTATAATCTATACAATTAGCTACTGGGGAAGGGAAACTTAGCCAAATTTCCCAACACTGTCTCTTTTGGCCAGAGTTAAATTTGTGGTTAATGGCTGTTAAGCTCATTATTTTACTAGCTTATCTATATTATTTTCTACTATTTTATGTAGTTTTATTGAGTTTATATATATATATATATATTCTACGTATGAGTCTATATTAGGTGGTATTATGCGCATTTTGGTGTTTTTGTAGGGTTTTAAGCCTAAGTTCACGAGAAAGTCATTCCGAAAGCAATGACATGTAAGAGTAGCAGTGAAGATTTCTTCCACAAGAGGAATTCGGGCTTTTGGCACATGGCAATGGATGATTCTTTGAGTTAGCTCTCCAACGCAACTGGAATCGGGTCAATCGGAGTTCGGGAGAGGAAGTTATGGCCAAAATCGTGAGACTGCGCAGAAGGGGCGAGAGACCACGTAGATCGACGCCAATCAGCATCGATCGACACCGACCAGGGAGCCACGTCGATCGACATGGATCAGACACGATCGACGCGAGGCTGTCTGATGGAGCGGAAATTCGATGAAAAATGGATTTATTCATATCTTTAGCCCTAGATTTGATAGGATACATATCCACCCCAATAAATAGCCTACTAAATTCGATTTTTCAGCATTCCTTTTGATATTTTCATTCTACAATTTAGTTTTTAGAGTTTGGAGACTTGGAAAACACGAAACCCTTTTATTTTCTTGTAAGTTCTTTATGTTTATGCAATACAATATGTTTTCTTTTGGATTTCTATCTGCGATGAGTGGCTAGAAACCCTAGCGGGTTCTAGGGGTTGATATTATTATGGATGCATGTTAGGATTAATTAATTAGGTTCATGATTCCTGTGATTATTTTCTAATTCTAGATTAATTCGAGGACCGAGAGGTGACGATTAATTTAGATGTCTAGCTATTGATAGAAGGACCGAGAGGTGAATATTAATAGTGGGAATATGAATGCATGATACAATCTACACTATCCAAACATATGTATTAGATGTAGGAATTAAACTGATTTGCTTATTAGATTGACTAATTTGGTGTACTTTGAGACCGAGCGGAGATAATTACTAATTAGTAATCTAGGTTATATTTGCCAAACAAGGAAATATAACATTGTTGCAGTATTCCACCTGTTAAATTAATTGATTCCTACATGTTATCCATAATAAGAATTCTTCCCTAGAATCTGTGTTCCTTTAAATTTGCTTTCAAAACTACTTTAATTTTCTGCATTGTCTTCTTTACTTTTATAAAACCAAAACCTATTTTGAATTCCTCAAACAATGAATCTTAGGATCATAGCTAGTACATAGGATAATTTCCCCACACAATTCCCCTGGATCGATAACCTTAGGGTTTACAAATTTATTTGCCGCTGTTATTATAATTAATCTGTTAGAAATAGCAGTGATCAAATTGGCGTCGTTGCCGGGGAATTGTTAGATTTTATCTTGTTACTAGTTCGTTCTAGGATTTGCTGGATTGAGTATTATTTTTTTGTACGTATGCGTGTGTGAGTTTTTGTGTCTGCATTCCACGTCGATCGACGCCCCTTAGCATCGATCGATGTCGATCACTTTTGCTGCTTCGATCGACGGACACCTTACGTCGATCGACGCCGACCACTTCCTTGCATCGATTGACGTGACATCTACGTCGATCGACGCTGAACTGATATCTACCTATTTCCTGTGCAGGTGCATGAACACGCGAGCCAAAGAAAAAACACTCGAGGCCTTTGTCCCTGAAATTGAAGCAACCTGCAGGAAAATAAAAAAGAAAGGAAAAGAAAAACAACGAGAGATGGCTGAGAATCCTGAAGAACCTCTGCAAAACATGACTCCCGAGGAGCAGGGGCAATTTGTGAATGAAGTACAGCAGCTGAGAGCACAACTACAAGCAGCCCAGGCTACTCAGGCGGAGCAAGCTGCAAGACTGGCAGAGTTGCATGATAGGCAAGTCGTGATCCCGCAAAGGTCCATCTTGGATCGATTTCTTCCACAACAAGCAGAGGCTGGATTTAGAGTTGGCATTGATGCCAACAACTTCGAGCTGCGCACATGCCTTATTCAGATGGTGCAGCAAAACCAGTTTGGGGGGAGAGCTGTAGAAGATCCATATACCCACCTCAACCAATTTATCGAGGTGTGTAACACTGTGAAGCAGAATGGAGTAACCCAAGATGTGATCAGGATGAAACTGTTCTTGTTCTCACTCAGAGACGAGGCACGGTCTTGGTTTGCTGGACTGGATAAGAGTCAGATCGGGACATGGGAGGAGCTTCAAGCAGAGTTCCTTACCAACTACTTCCCACCGAGCCTGCTGCTGAAGAGGAAAGCTGCCATTACTACTTTCAAGCAGATGTATGATGAGTCACTCTACGAGGCCTGGAAGAGATACAAAGAGCTTCTACGACTCTGTCCTGGACATGGCATCGATCTGGAGATGCAAGTGTGCCATTTCTATGAGGGTTTGAATCCTCACATGAAGGAGTTGGTTGACGCATCTGCTGGTGGTATACTGATGAAGAAGAGTGGTGCAGAGAGCATGAGGTTGCTGGCAGACATGGCGCTGAATAGCCACCAGTGGCCAACTGAGAGACAGATTCCGGTCAAAGCTGTGGAAGCCAAGCCAGAAATTGAAGTGGTTGCTGAGGTGAAAAAGCTCCGGGAAGAGATTGAAAAATTGGGCACGGCACAAGCTGCAACCGTTGTAGAGCCAAGCATGGCCATTGTTCCGGTGGAGGCCGACTACATCAACCGGGGTGCAAGCAGTTCGTCTGGAACTGCCGGGACGGAGGTGAACTACATTGGCGGTGGTTATCACAATAACTACCGAGGCAATCAAGGGTATCATTACAACCATGGGCGATCTCACCCTGGTTTCTCTTATTCTAACCCTTCTACTGGAGAACACCCTCCGCCTGGTTTTGATGTAGGTACTGGAGAAGAGATTGTGGAAAGAAAGAAGTCTGTGCTGGAAGAGACGGTTGAGAAATTTATTAAGAGCTCAGACAATCGGTTTGAGAAAGTAGAAACCGAAGTGAAGGGGATGGCCGACCACATGCAGCTGATGACAAAATACCTTCAGATGATGGACACGCAATTGAGCCAGATTGCCACCACACTCAGCAACCAACACAAGCCTGGAAAGCTTCCGAGCACAACGGAGGTGAACCCAAGGGTTCAAAAGGACAGCAAGGCCGTCAATCTGAGGTCTGGGACTAGCTACAAGGGTCCCGAGATGGTTGTGAATGATTTTGGAGGCGAAAAGGAGCAAAACTACGCAGGACAGAGGTCCACGTTGATCGACGCACCATCATCGTCGATCGACGCAGAAGATAAAGCCCCGTCAACCGACGCCACACTACGTCGATCGACGCAGAAGTCTATTCCAGGCACGAAGTTGAAGCAGTCTGAAGATCGACTCCCTCCTATACCATTCCCACAGAGGTTCGCGAAGCAGAAAGAGGACGAGAAGTTCTTCGGATTTGTGGAGAATCTGAAGAAGGTCAGCATCAACATCCCGCTGATCGAAGCACTGAAAGAGATCCTGGGGTACATGAAGTACCTCCGGAAACTGATGAGTGGAAAGAAGCAGTTCGTGGAAAACGAGACGGTGAAGATCCACGAGCAGTGCAGCGTGCTACTTCAAAAGCAGGTGCCCATCAAGAGAAGCGATCCTGGATGCTTCTCTATTCCGGTTGAGATTGGGGGACACACGTTCGAGAGAGTACTTTGCGATACCGGGGCCAGTATCAACCTGATGCCGTACTCCATCTACAAACGTCTCAACATCGGATAGATGAGGCCCACAATGATCACTCTGTAGATGGCGGACAGCTCTCTGTCCCACCCGAAAGGTATACTGGAGGATGTGCTCATTCGCGTGGGCCATCTCATTTTTCCTGCAGATTTTGTGGTGCACGAGATGAAGGAGGACAAGAACATGCCCATGATATTGGGGCGTGAGTTTCTCAACACTAGCGCCGCTCTCATTGACTGTCGAGGCAGCGAGATCACACTCCGAGCGAACGATGAAAAGATCACCTTTGTGATCGACAAGAGCAAGAAGAAAGCGGAGTGCAATTGAATCTCCACTACTGAAGAAGAGGATGAATCCGAAGAGGATGAAGCAGCTGCCATTGAGTGGGAGCGAGGAAACGGGGGAGTGAAAGTGTCAACTACACCGCCTTGTTCTGAGCTCACCACCATTATCAAGGATCGGAAGGTTTACATGGTGGATTCCAAAGGTCGGCGAGTCTGGACCCGTCCTACTTGGCGATGATTTGAGGTATCATCGAGCTGCGACGTTAAATCAAGCACTTGTTGGGAGATAACCCAACCTTTTCCATAATTTCTTTTCAATTTTTTTTATTATTTCAAATTTCTTTTATTTTGCATTAACAGTTATTTTGCAGTATAAAAATATTATTTGGAGATCGGCTCGACGTCGATCAACGCAGCCTGGCATCGATCGACGCCAAGCAGCCCGACGTGATACACTTTGATCCATGAAAGGATCGGCAAGAAGGCTTCACGTCAATCGACACGAAGTGCCAGCTGCAACAATTCACGCCGAGCAATATCCGAAGACTCCGGGGGATAAAAAAGTGGATGTCTGAGATCCACTACCAGGTATCGTTCCCTCTTTTGTCTGATTTTCAACCTTATTCCACTCTTCGAGTTGGAAATAAGTTTGGGGGGGATATGGACAAGAGATGGAACGTTCTATCTTTTATTTATTCTGCTTTCCGTATTTAATTTTTGTCTTAATTTTTAAGTTTATTCTATTTTGTGGGGAAAATTTTTGAGTTTTGATATAACCCGAATAAGATTGTGAGATTAGAATCGGTTGAGGGTTGAGTTTGAATTGATTGTGATTGTGGTTAGATGCCTATGAATGTAGAATACCGCATGATAGGATTGATTTGGCACTTATGCTTGCATGATGATTGAGCTAATTTGAAATGACTGTGGAAGAAAAATTTTGAACCCTTGTGTGAGAAATTTGAGCCTTTATTACGTTTAATGTGAGATTCACATGTGTGTTTTTATTTCTCTAGAACTTGCCTATTTTCTGTGATGAGACTGCATAGTGTGCACAAGTTTAGGAAATGATCTTAGGCCATCTTTGATAGCCCAATTCCCTAAACACTGTCCCTTCACATTAAATTTTCCCTAGTTAGCCACTTTTGAGCCTATACAAAAATTTTCTTTCCTTGTCTATGAGATTAAGAAGAAGTATTGGTTTCGCTCATGTCTTGAGTTGTGGTATATGGGGTGGAATGATTGTGATATGGAGATAAGAAAATATAAATTAGTGGTGAAAAGATGTGTGAAAAAGAAGCTCAAAGAAATAATTAGAATTCTCATAAGCTCTCTGAAAAGAAAAGAATACAAATTATGTAAAAGAGCATAAAAGATTCAAAATGAGCTAGAAAAAAAAAGGAATTTTTTTTGTGCAATTGTTGATATATTTGAGGAGAAGGTTGGATGATGAATAGAAGGTGGTTTGGATTGATTGAGGAAGTACAACTTGATTAATTTAGTCACTTGGCCAAATTTTCCCTACCCTTCACAAAAGCCTACATTACAACCTAATGAAAGTCTTTTTTGATTCTAGACTTGTGTGCACATTCTAGCAGTGGAGATATTAGAAAATTTGCAAGCCTATGGTAGAAATTTCTTCATACATGTTGTTGAGTGCTTTCATCTATACCTTAAACACCTGAGAGTTGAGCGTTACACTTCTTGTGAGTTCTTCCACTATTGATGAATTTTCTGTCTCTTTCAAATTGCTTGTGTAGTAGATTTTTGATTCTTGAATGTGATGAATCTTGTGAGGCATTGCACTTTAATCGCATGATCTTTTGATTTCTTTCTTGCCTATTGATAGAGGACAATCAAACGTTCAAGTTTGGGGGGGGGGTTTGATAAGCTCATTATTTTACTCGCTTATCTATATTATTTTCTACTATTTTATGTAGTTTTATTGAGTTTATATATATATATTCTATGCATGAGTCTATATTAGGTGGTATTATGCGCATTTTGGTGTTTTTGTAGGGTTTTAGGCCTAAGTTCACGAGAAAATCGTTCCGAAAGCAGTGACGTGTAAGAGTAGCAGTGAAGATTTCTTCCACAAGAAGAATTCGGGCTATTGGCACATGGCAATGGATGATGCTTTGAGTTAGCTCTCCAACGCAACTGGAATCGGGTCAATCGGAGTTCGGGAGAGGAAGTTATGGCCAAAATCGTGAGACTGCGCAGAAGGGGCGAGAGACCACGTCGATCAACGCCAATCAGCATCGATCGACGCCGACCAGGGAGCCACGTCGATCGACGTGGATCATAAAGGATCGACGCGAGGCTGTCTGCTGGAGCAGAAATTCGATGAAAAACGGATTTATTCATATCTTTAGCCCTAGATTTGATAGGATACATATCCACCCCTATATATAGCCTACTAAATTCGATTTTTCAGCATTCTTTTTCATATTTTCATTCTACAATTTAGTTTTTAGAGTTTGGAGACTTGGGAAACACGAAACCCTTTTATTTTCTTGTAAGTTCTTTATGTTTATGCAATACAATATGTTTTCTTTTGGATTTCTATCTGCGATGAGTGGCTAGAAACCCTAGCGGGTTCTAGGGGTTGATATTATTATGGATGCATGTTAGGATTAATTAATTAGGTTCATGATTCCTGTGATTATTTTCTAATTCTAGATTAATTCAAGGACCGAGAGGTGACGATTAATTTAGATGTCTAGCTATTGATAGAAGGACCGAGAGGTGAATATTAATAGTGGGAATAGGAATGCATGATACAATCTACACTATCCAAACAGATGTACTAGATGTAGGAATTAAACTGATTTGCATATCAGATTGACTAATTTGGTGTACTTTGAGACCGAGCGGAGATAGTCACTAATTAGTAATCTAGGTTATATTTGCCAAACAAGGAAATATAACATTGTTGCAGTATTCCACCTGTTAAATTAATTGATTCCTACATGTTATCCATAATAAGAATTCTTCCCTAGAATCTGTGTTCCTTTAAATTTGCTTTCAAAACTACTTTAATTTTCTGCATTGTTTTCTTTACTTTTATAAAACCAAAACCTATTTTGAATTCCTCAAACAATGAATCTTAGGATCATAGCTAGTACATAGGATAATTTCCCCACACAATTCCCCTGGATCGATAACCTTAGGGTTTACAAATTTATTTGCCGCTGTTATTATAATTAATCTATTAGAAATAGCAGTGATCAATGGCTTAGAAGCATCTTAGAATCTAATGCAAGAATTGCTTCCCTGTTCTTGAGAGATGGCTTGATCTAAGGTTTTCACTAATTATTAATTTCTAGTGCCAAAAGCTTCCTGACATGGTAGTGAAATTAAATGGGTTGGGGCTTAAAACCCGCAGTTCTGGTCTAGGGTGACATCGTAAACGTCTACGAGTGTAGCTTGCGATGGGAACTCTTGTGCAATTAGTGGAAAACATTTGTATTTGATTTATTAAAAGGTTTTCAATGCATTTGTTTTCGAAGTTCTACATGTATGTTCTTATTTAAGATTTTTATTGTTTCAGATATGTCTATGTCTAATGTCATCAATATTCTCGCACAAAACACTTTAACTGGTCCAAACTTCCTGGAATGGAAACGCAATCTTGAATACCTCCTCATTGCAGAAGAACATATGTTCGTATTGCAAGTACTTCGTCCCGAAGTGCCAACTGCTGAATCCAGTCAAATGGATATAGACTTTTATAACAAGTGGGAGAAATCGAACGATGTAGTCAAGTGCTACATGATGACCACTATGTCGAAAGTCTTACAGTAGCAGCATCAGCACCATAGGGATGTCTATGACATTATGACGAGTCTGGACGCGACCTATGGGGAAACTGATAGAGCCATCAGATTCAATCTCATGAGGGAAATCGTGAGTAAGAAGATGACTGATGGCACCTCAGTGAGAGAGCACGTAGTTACCATGACTCATCTCATGGATGAACTGACTGTGCATGGTGGAGGTATCGACGCTGAGGCTAAAGTCGATATCATACTGAACTCTCTACCCAAGTCCTTTGAGAGTTTTAGACTGAATGTTGTCATGAACAAGAAAGAGTACACTCTTAATGAGTTACTCAATGACTTGATGGCAATGGGATCAATCATGAACCCTCAGAAGGTTGCCTTGGCTACTTCTGGTAATCTCTCTGCTGTACCGAAAGGTATGAAGCGGAAGAAAGGGATTAAGAAATGGGCTAAAAAGATACCTATGAAGGATGGTGGGGCTGGGAAAAAGCCTAAGGTGGCGACTGATAGGGACAGGTGCTTCAGGTGTGGTAAGAAAGGACATTGGAGGAAAGATTGTCAAGCCAACAAAGCTAGACAAGGTATGCCATTTTGCATGTATAACTGCAAGCATGATTAGAGTCTGTTGTTGCTCTACCAGAGCTATAAGTGCTGACTTGTTATCATGTTGTTGTACATTGCAGGGGACCGTGCCGACAAGGCTGGTGAGTGATGGCAAGAAAATACCAAACTGGATGAAGGCAACGTTTTATGACGGAGCTTCATAGAGTTTTCTTTTCTTTATATTTTGATGAACTAAGTACGTTTAAGAGTTTGTTTGTGGGCCGTGGTTTATCGGCAAGACAAATTTTATCAACTTTCTATGGATGTTTGCTATTTATGATTTCAATCATTGGCGATAACAATGTCATTCATTATGTAATGTTGATTTATACTCTTTATGTTACTTCGATCAAATATTTATATTGCATGTAATTCATCCGTAATTGATAATCCTAGAAAGAGAAAACCTACTTCTTCTGATGATGATCTTACATATCTCTCGCACTTGAGACTGGGTTACATCAGCTTGAAGCGGATTCAGCGACCTACAGATGACGGTACATTGGACTTTGTCCGGGCAGTACCTTATCAAGTCTGTGAATCCTGCATCGAGGGCAAGATGTCAACTAGGCCTTTCAAGGCTAGTCAGTCTCGAGCAGATGAAGTGTTGGAATTGATCTATTCTGACTTATGTGGACCGATGTCCATGCAGGCTCGTGGAGGGTACGAGTACTTCGTCACTTTTATTGACGATTACTCAAGGTAAGAATATGTTTACCTGCATCACTACAAGTCTGAATGCTTTGAGAAATTCAAGGAGTTCAAGGCTGAGGTAGAAAAGAAGGTCGGGAAAACTATCAAGTAGGTGCGATCTGACCGCGGTGGTGAATACCTCGGTAACGAGTTCTTGCAGTATTTGTCAGATAACGGGATTACATCCCAGTGGACTGCACCGGGTACTCCCCAACAAAACTGTGTAGCTGAAAGAAGAAATAAGACTCTTCTAGAGATGTTAAGATCAATTATGAGTTATGCAAACTTACCAATTTCGTTTTGGGGCTACGCATTGGAAACAACAGCTTACGTGTTAAATGTGGTGCCTTCTAAATCAGTTCCTAAGACGCCTTCTGAGCTCTTCCTTGGTTGCAAACCAAGTTTGTGCAAGTTTAGAGTAAGGGGCTGCCCTGCACACGTACTATCGAAGGAACCTGATAAGTTAGAAAGCAGGTCAAAAGTAATGTTGTTCATAGGGTATCCTAGGCAAACGAAAGGTGGTTACTTTTACTGTCCTGAGAGTCAGAGAATCGTTGTTAGCACCAACGCAAGATTCTTGGAGGACAAGTATGTGAGTAATCACAAGTCAAGGAGTGATATCGTTCTTCAAGAAATTGAAAACGATAATGTGATTCCAATGGAAGGGGAACGTGTAGATGTGGGTGCACCTGTGAGAGGTTCAACACCACAGACACGTTCTTCAGTGCAAGGTGCAGAACCACAAGTTACTGCACCTACTACTGACACGACACCGATGCCTCATCGTAGTGGGAGAGTTATTTTCCAGTCGGAAAGGTACATGTTCGTGGGTGAGTCTTCGAACTTGAGCCCGGAAGACGGACATGAGGACTCTGACTCACTGACTTACAAAGAGGAAGTGCAGGACAAAGATGTTGAAAAATGGCGTGTCGCCATGGATTCTGAAATTGAATCCATAACTGCTATGGATGTATACCAGAAAACTGATTTGCCGGATGGCTTTAGGGCCATAGGGTGCAAATGGGTATACAAGAGAAAGAAAGGAGCGGATGGAAAGATTACGGCTTTTAAAGCCAGGCTGGTGGCAAAGGGTTATAGTCAGAAAGAGGGCATTGACTATGACGAAACCTTTTCACCCGTAGCCATGCTCAAATCCATCCGAATACTCCTTGCCATAGCTGCGCATATGGACCTCGAGATATGGTAGATGGATGTCAAAACTGCTTTTCTAAATGGTTACTTTGAAGAAGGTAGGGACATCTATATGCAGCAACCCGAGGGTTACATACGCAAGGGCGAAGAACATCTTGTCTGGAAGCTTAGGAAGTCCTTGTATGGGCTTAAGCAAGCTTCGAGGTCGTGGAACTTACGTTTCAACGATGTGATTAAATCCTATGGATTTGCACAATTTGAAAACAAAAGTTGTGTTTACCGACTTTGTGTCAGTGGGAGCGTGGTTTTCCTTGCACTTTACGTTGATGACATACTCCTATTTGGAAACAACGAGTGAGTGATGTCGAAAATCAAGGTTTGGTTATCCGAACAGTTCTAAATGATGGATTTGGGAGAAGCTGGCTACATTCTTGGGATTATGGTCTTACGAGATCGTAAGATAAGAATGTTGAGCTTATCCCAGGCATCCTATGTGGATACCGTGATAGCCCGGTTCAGCATGCAACTCGCCAAGAAAGGCTTGCTACCTTTCAGACATGGCGTTCATCTTTCTAGTGGGCAGTATCCTGAGACACAGCAGGAGAAAGATGAGATGTGTCTTGTACCATATGCCTCGGCGGTGGGTAGCCTCATGTATGCGATGCTGTGTACCAGGCCAGAATTCTGTTATGCCGTTGGCATGGTAGCAAGATACCAGTCTAACCCTGGACAGGTGCATTGGACTGCGGTAAAGCACATCCTCAAGTATTTGAAGAGAACTAGGAATTACTGCCTAGTTTATCAAAGTGAGGATTTGTGCCCTGTGAGTTATACAGACTCGGATTTCCAAGGGGATCATGATGAGAAGAAATCGACCTCAGGATATGTGTTTACCATGGGAGGTGGAGCTGTATCTTGGAGGAGCTCAAAGTAGAAATGCATTGCTGACTCCACCATGGAGGTGGAATATGTCGCCGCCTCCTACACTTCGAAAGAGGGGGTATGGCTCAGGAACTACCTTTTAGAGTTGGGTGTGATTCTGAGTTTGCCGAGGAGCATCACAATTAATTGTGATAACTTTGGTGCAGTGGCAAACTCAAAGGAACCGCGGTCTCACAGGACAAGCAAACACATAGAGAGAAAGTACCATATCATACGAGAAATTGTATCGAGAGGTGATGTGCTGATCAAGAAGATTGACACTAAGGACAACTTTGCTGATCAATTTACAAAGTGCTTGCCGCAAAAAGTTTAAGAAAGACATATTCGTGAGCTGGGTCTGAGGTGGATGCCGACCACTGACAGTGGTTAAAGAGATAGCAGGCTAGATAGACGAACTGTATACTCTGTAATAGCTTAATTATGCTTTGAGTATAAGTGGGAGATTGGGGGGTTTTGTATACTGAAAGCATTTATTATAATGAGTATACACCGGTTTATTTCTCCTATCTGTTAAACAAACTACATGTATGTAACAATGGTATTCTCTTGTCTCACCGATAGGGACGATCATACGGCGTGTTGTAGATCGCAGAAGACAGTATGATCACTTGACCTAGTGAGACATAAACCTAATCACAGCCGAGACAGCGTATGAGGATACATATGTCCGGATGGCTGCGACATTGTCGGAATAAGTAGTCTTTCTTGGTTACTTGACATGCTGGTTGATAGCGTATTTTTCAACACGCTATAGCTGTAAGTGTACAGATCACTGCAGTGGCAAGTAATAAATTATCGAATATCAAGGATTGCAGGATCGAAGTATAATCAAGCACTAAAACATGAATATCGTACTACTATCTAGACGATTCGGTAAAAGAGTTTGATTTATTTAAAGTAGGCAGTTTGAAAAGTAATTAATTAAAAAGACAATTAAAAAGATCGAGTTTAGAAAATATGAGAAACTAGGATTCCAGGGTAATCAACTTTGATGAACAATCAAACAATCATTTATATAATTCGATTCCAATTTAATTTCCAAAAATGTGAGTTAATCTCAATTATGTTATCAGGTGACCCTCTCGGACTCTTAACCATAACATGGAAATAAACGACCTAGTGACTCCTCTCGGATGCGCAAAAGGACTTTTACTCTTGATAAAAACCTTAGATTTTAAAACCCTTTAACAGTTCAAATTCCTCTCGGACAATTGACCTATTAAATTTAATTACTCTGCATCTTAATCAATAATCTAGACCTCTCGGTTCAAAAATTACCAATTCAAATTACAATCAATGGCCAATATCTTGTAATTAAAGAAAACCCCAGCCGTAATTAAAACATCAATGGAAAAAGAATATCAAATCATATAAACGATGGAGTGAATGTCAACAAGTCTCAAAACCCTAGAATCTAAAAAGGAGCTTAGCCAATCATGCTAAGTTCAAAGAAAATAGAGAAATAAAGAGTCAGCAGTGTTGAGGAAAGGCCTCCCAAGAATGAGCGGAATATTTCGGTCCTCTGCCATGTCTAGGACCACAAAATCAGCTGGGAAAATAAATTCCCCGACCTTCACTAGCACATTCTCTACTACCCCTTTAGGGTAGTTTACCGACCTGTCAGCCATCTGAAGTCTGATGGTGGTCGGTTTGATGTCCCCGATCCTTAGCCTCTTGAAAATGGAAAGGGGCATCAGATTGATGCTGGCCCCTGAATCGCATAGCACCTTCTCAAAGGTCAGCCCCCCAATCACGCAGGTGATAGAAAAATAGCCAGGATCTGCCCTTTTTACCGGCATTTTCTTTTGAATAATGGAGTTGCATTCTTCGAATAAATTCACAGTCTCGAATGCTCCAAAGGGCTTCTTCTGGGTAACCATATCCTTCAGAAACTTCATGTACCCAGGAATTTCCTGTACAACTTCAATCAGAGGGAGATTGATGTGGATCTTCTTCATATGCTCCAGAAATCTTTTGTATCTCTCCTCCTTTTGCTTCTTGACAAATCGCTGTGGATAGGGGACAGCGACGGGACCAACTGGTTTGGAACTGTCTTCAGGACAAGTTCCCTTGCTCTTCTGAGTCTGTTCTTCTTCAGGAAGAACAGGAGCAGGATGTACAACTTCAGGTTGCACGGGTGACGTGTCGACAGGCATAGATGGGCCCTCATATCCCTTCCCACTGCGAGTAGTAATGGCGTTGCAGTGGTCCTTGGGATTAACAACAGTGTTACTGGGAAATAGTCCAGGAGTATGCTGATTTCCCAGAATATTGGCAATCTGAGATATCTGAGTGTCCATCTGCTTCCTGTGCTTCCCCATCTCTCCCATACCATTTTGTAGCTGAGAAATTTCCCCCTCCATTTTTGTGTTCTTGGTATTGGAAGCTGGGATGAACTGGGTCAGGAGCTCTCTCATACTCGGCTCCTTGGGTTCATTTGTCACCCCTTGATTTGCAGCAAACCCAGACGGAGGCTGCAAGGCATTGTTCGGATTCCCATAGGAGAAATTTGGGTGGTTCCGGTTGTTAGGATGATAAGTCATGTTCCCCGTCGGATATCCTCTGTTGTTGTTGAAATTCCTCTGGTTCACATAATTTATATCCTCCATCTGCATCTCGATTCCCTGCTCATATCCCTGCTGAGGCGGATTATTCTCCAGCTTGGCAAGGCGGATCTCCAAAGACTTCGTAGAAGCAGCTACCTCCTGTCTCATCAATTTTATTTCAGCAACTAGGTCCCCAGTATCATCGACCGCTGCTAGCATCCTACGCTCCTTTTTGTTTGCTGGCCAATTAAATTCACTCTTCGCCATTGTTTCCAGCAGTTGTAGTCCTTCATGTGGAGGTCTAGCAGTAATGGATCCTCCAGCTGAAGCTCTGACATGCTTCTGAGTCTCCTCATCAAGCCCCGCATAGAAATAGCAGACTTGTTGTTTTTCAGTGTATCCATGGCATGGGCAGGAGCGAAGTAACTCCTTGAAACGCTCCCATGCCTCATAAAGAGTTTCCCCTTAGAACTGTCTGAACTGGCCTATTTGCATCTGCAGTTGGATGGTCTTACTCGGCGGAAAGAACTGGATCAGGAATAGTTTACAGAGCTCCTCCAAGGATGAGATCTCACTGCGGTCCAGTGACAGATACCATGATAGAGCTCTGTCACGCAGTGTGAATGAGAATAGGTGTAGCCGGATGTAGTCGATTGGCACCTGATTCTGCTTGACTGTATCACAGAGTAGAAGAAATTTCTGGACATGCAAATGAGGATATTCAGACGGAAATCCCCCAAACTGGTTCTGTTGAGCGGTGTGTATCAGACCAGTCATCAGCTCGAAAATTAGGTGTGTTCGCCTTCAGTCCAAAGTCTGCATTACGATGCCTGTCAGTCATCGGCTCGTACATCTCATCTATAGTGGGCTGCCTTGGTACTTCTGGAGCCTGATGCTCCTGAAGTCTCAGATTCATCTCTTGTAGCTGCCTCTGCAGCTCAGCAATCTGTGTCGCCTGATCGTCAGCCATATGAAACGCTAACTTTCTTCGTGCATAGTTCTTTCGACAGGTTGACTCAATCTCCGGATCTATAGGTTCTAGAACTGGACCTTTTGACCTGGTTCACATATACTACCTGCAAGAGAACACACAGTGAACAACGCAGAAAAGAAATTGGAAAATAAAGTAACAATACGTAAAACTAAAATCTAGAGTAAATAGCGTAATATCGGAATTAGTGTTAATTATAAATCTTTGCAATCCCCGGCAACGGCGCCAAAATCTTGATAGCGTATTTTTCAACATGCTATAGCTGCAAGTGGCAAGTAATAAATTATCGAATCTCAAGGATTGCAGGATCGAAGTATAATCAAGCACTAAAACATGAATATCGTACTACTATCTAGACGATTCGGTAAAAGAGTTTGATTTATTTAAAGTAGGCAGTTTGAAAAGTAATTAATTAAAAAGACAATTAAAAAGATCGAGTTTAGAAAATATGAGAAACTAGGATTCTAGGGTAATCAACTTTGAAGAACAATCAAACAATCATTTATATAATTCGATTCCAATTTAATTTCTAAAAACGTGAGTTAATCTCAATTATGTTATCAGGTGACCCTCTCGGACTCTTAACCATAACATGGAAATAAACGACCTAGTGACTCCTCTGGGATGCGCAAAAGGACTTTTACTCTTGATAAAAACCTTAGATTTTAAAACCCTTTGACAGTTCAAATTCCTCTCGGACAATTGACCTATTAAATTTAATTACTCTGCATCTTAATCAATAATCTAGACCTCTCGGTTAAAAAATTACCAATTCAAATTACAATCAATGGCCAATATCTTGTAATTAAAGAAAACCCCAGCCGTAATTAAAACATCAATGGAAAAGGAAAATCAAATCATATAAACGATGGAGTGAATGTCAACAAGTCTCAAAACCCTAGAATCCAAAAAGGAGCTTAGCCAATCATGCTAAGTTCTAAGAAAATAGAGAAATAAAGAGTCATAGAAACAAATATCATGAAAATCAAAAACCCGTGATCTTCAATCTTCGATTTCTGGCGTGCTCTTCAAGTTTTCTCTATCCCCCTGCGTGTTTCCAGTGTTTTCTCGCTTGAAAAAAATGTGAAGGAACCTTTTTTAGGTTCAGGGAGGTCCTATTTATACTTGGGGATCTTCAAATCTCGAATAGATATGATTTTTGGGCCAAAACTCGTCAGAATTACCCTTTCGGCGACCCATAAAACGCGATCGGCGATCGCCGAAATTGCATGTGGGTCGCCGAAGTTGTGCCTAAGAAAAATCCATGAAATTACAAAATCGGCGACCCGGAGACGAAATCGGCGATCGGCAAAAATGAAATTGGGTCGTCGAATTTGTGCCGTATTCAAATGGCTAAAAATACGAATTCGGTGACCCGGGTGCAAAAATGGCGATCGCCGAAAATGCAATTTGGTCGCCAAAAATGCTTCGAACAGGATTTCTGCTTTTTCTTCGGTCTCTTCTCACTTCTTCACTTTCCCGATGCAAGTTAGCACCGATTGGCCCTATGATACTTGGTCAAATCTTGTAAACGGCTTAATTGTGCGTGAAATCTACATAAACAACCACAAACTAACCCAAACGTAATAATCTTTTAAAGATCATAAGTAACAAATAAATTCCTCAGAAATGGTTTAGTTTGCAGTCAAAAGTGATCAGATTCACATCAGTAAAATGCACAAAATGAGTGTTTATCAACCCCCCAAACTTAAACTATTGTTCATCCTCGAACAATGAAGAGAACTTAAATAGAAAAGAATAAACACGAGGAGTGCATTGACTGATCAAAAATTGTTTCAGAAACAAAATGGGGTTGTGATTCCCACACAAACACTGCAACAATCATAAACTTAGTGCAAACAATCACAGTTTTAATCTTGGCCACTAGAAATCTGCTCCTCACAAGATAAGAGTAGTGTATCACTCAACTTTTTCGCTCAAATTGGCTAGTGTGTACTCTCAATTGTCAACTGTATAACTTCCCTACCATAGGCTTGCTCATTGTCTAAACTCTCCACTGACTGTGGGAGTGCTAGGACAAAGATCAAAAAGGTCTTTTATCTTTGGTTCTAATGTAGGCACATTGGTGATGGGTATGGAAAATTTGGCTAAAGTGACTAAATAATTACAACCTTATAACTCCATTCACTTCGACTATTCCTCAACTCATACCGTTCGAAGGAACCAACTGACTCAACCAACAAATATAATAGGAACTGAAACAAACGCATCCCATCAAACAGTTTAATAGGATTCGGACTCAACGATGAATCTAATATGAGAATTCTTGTGCATTACTATTTAACAGACGATTATGCACACTCTATGAAACCAACACAAATAATACCATGCACATCTGTGCAGAACTCTTTTTTTTCTAACACACATTACACTGATTTCTTCACAATTACTGATGCACCCATTGTGCAATGTACTCATACTAACATACTTGTCCATCAAAATGTTTGGACTACTTGCATAAAACGATTCTACTTTCACCACCTAACATCTTTGGACACCCTTACAATTCCATCCACACCTCCTATCATCCGGGTTAAGAAAGAAAAGTTTTCAGGCTCAACTAGGCTAACAAAGGAGTATGTATCGGGTTAGTGTTTGGGTTCATTGTGGCTTATGAAACGATGGCCTAAGATCATTTCTAAATCCTTGACATTCTCCTATGCAGTTTTAAGAAAGAAACCCGAGCAAGTTCCAGAGGTACATCATACAGTGACTCACTCCAAAACAAAACAACACAGGCTCAAAATTTCTCACATGGCTATGAGCATATTCCAAAGGCCAAAATCAATTCCACAACCATCGGCACTTTATAAAATCATGTGCAAGTAATGAGCGTAAGTTTCACGAGAAGGAAAAATTTGTCATCATGAACTAGATCAGTAATGCAGATAAATCACCACCAAGTACCACCTTTATCCAAGACAGGAATTAAACTTGATAAAATAAATGGTACGAATTAGTACAAGTTACTGGTTCCAACTTAGACAAATAGGTTCGAATACAGTAAAATACAGATAAGAGCAGAGTGAGCAGTAAAGAACAGGAGGTAAAGAGTAGAAAAGACACACACATCGACCGATCACCTCCCCCCAAACTTATTCAATACACAGGATAGAATAAGTTTGTGGGAAAAAGATCACGGAGATGTGTGGAAACCTCACTGTGGTGGGGGCCAATACTGTGGGAAACGGGCCATGAACTATCGCATCTGATCCTCCGCCTCTTGCTGGCGTCGCCATTGTTCCCGCTCCAACTCAAAGTGGCGCTGTTGCGCCGCCCACTGCTCCTGCTCTCGGTCGAAGTTGCGCTTCTGCGCTGACCACTGCGCTCTCTGCTCATCCTCGAAAGATCTGCGCTCAGTGGAGTATGTGGCCTGAGCTGCTGCTAAACCCTGCAACTGGGTGTTCCAGTCGCTCCACTGATGCTCCAAATTATCCAGCCGCTGCTCGAACGCCACACGATGTGTGCGATGCTCGTAAAAGGTGGAGGCACCCCCCCTCGGGGTCTCATGGAATGTGCCCCCCTGCGATGTGCCGGCTGGTGATGGACCGCCCTGAGAAGTGCTGCCCTAATGCATGCTTCCCGTCAGTAAGAAGCGCGGCTGCTCGTCGTCATCTCCCTGATCATGGTCATGACCGCCGGTGTCCTCGTCATCCTCTTCATCCTCTCTATCCTCTCCACCCTCATCATCGTCCACTCCCCCAAGAGACTGTCTCGCCATAGCATCTGCGGCAGACTGAACCGCCTCGGCATGTGCTAAAGTATCCAACTTCCAATTCTGGCGGTATCTGCGAAGCCCTACATTAGTGAGCTCGGGATTTGGCAGTGGGAAGGGTGGCAGTGAGCGCTGACAGAAGAGATAGGGCGGGTGACTGGCCTGAAGGAACCGGAGAGCAACCAACTTTTTGATTGTGAGCTTTGTAACTAGTTCGGCGTGGTGCTCCCCCGGGTCAATCCCCATGGAAAGAATGAGGTGGGTCCACAACCCATCGATGCAAATCGGGCCCCGGCTAGCACAAGATGCTCGACTGGACTGCAGTAGAAAGAGCTGGGCGAAGTTAAGATGCTGCTCATGAAGCATGCAATAGATCGCCATAAGCTCGGCGTCCCTCATCGAGCTATTGTCCTTCCCGGCAAAAAGTGTGTGCGCCAGAATCCGCTGGATTATCCGAAAGATAGGGTTCTGGATCATTGAAGCTTTGCACTTGCCGGATTCCCAAGCTGGGCTGCCCTCGGCGCAAATGGTGCGCCAGAAAACTTTGGGATCGAATCCCCTCGGCTTGGTGTACACGCCAATGTCTGGGACCTCGAAGGCTCTGTTTATCTCCTTCGTGGTTAGTGTGCGATCTGCATTAAGGGCCTGGAAGGTGGCTCCTGTTGGTGTGTTCTGGCCGGTAGTGGAGAGCTCGAAGGTGGTGAGGATCTCCAGTGTAAAACGCCAGTAAGTGGGATCCTCAAGTTCCAGAAGGGGGGTTCTCCCAATGTTGGAGAGGAGCTCCTTGACATTGTCGTAAAGTCCCAGTGATCGGAGAGTGTCGACATCCGGGTATTGAGTCACCTCAATCCCTTTTTCAACCAAGGCCTTGAATTTGTGATGGGGGTCTAGTCCTTGGATAACAATTCCATAGCTCTCCGGCCTTGTGGAAGGAATGCGGCGTCGAGGTGCCATTTCAAATCTGCTAGACAAAACCAATAGTCAGAACCAGCAACAACGAAAGGGAAAATACGTAAAATAATTTAAACTTACAAATTATGCAACATCTCCATATTCTAACTAAATAAAACTATGCATAAGCACACCACCTTCTCAAAATCAATTAACAACTCGAAGGTTATCAAAAAGTTCCCCAACTCAATCATACGGAGCACAACAAATCCCAAAAATAAATCCCTAGCCTACACAATTCAATCATCACCAATACAAATCCCCAAATAAATGCATGAATCCTAACAGTGCTAAATAATTCATCAAGACAATAATATCGCTAAACATGCTAGTTAACTCAAATTAAACCACAAAAACGAAAATTGAAACTAATTAACCATAATACAATAGACATTAATCAATAATGATAAAACATATGCATGAAAGTGAAAGAAACGTGAAGTTTATGAGGATTACCTTGAGAACGAAGCAAAATTTGAAGGAAAACGCTAAACCTTAGGGATTTGGGGATTCTTGTGTTTTTGGAAGAAATTTGGTGAAGTAATCGGATAGGAATGTTCACAATATGATGGGGAGACAATGTGTGGAAGGATTCGAGGAGATTTTGTGTGTGCAAGTCGAATTTGAGAGGGGAAGTGTCGATGGTTTGTGGTTGTTTTGAGAGAGAATGAATTTGTGAGGGAAAATGGGGTTTTTTGAACTTAAAACCCGTCAGATATGCAATTTTAGCGACCCAGAACGCGTACGGCGATCGCCGATTTTGTTCTTGGGTTGCCGAAATTGGTTCAATTTGAACCAATTTCGGGAAAAATACAATTTCGGCGACCCGTTTACACTTTCGGCGATCGCCGAAAATGTAAATGGGTCGTCGATTTTGTACCGAAGCAAAAATAAAAAATTGCAATTTCGGCGACCAAACCAACGAAATCGGCGATCGCCGAAATCATTTTCGGGTCGCCAATTTTGCTTCGATCTTGAAAAATTTTGACGACGAACTCGGCGACCCAGGTTTCACGATCGGCGATCGCCGAAAGTGTAAATGGGTCATCGTTTTCATTTTTTCTTGCAATTCCTCGCGTTTCGAACTCCTCACCTGCACCCATTAGTTCTCAACAACCAAACGTGAACGCACAATGTGGAACAAATGGAATAAGGAGATGTTAAGATGTGTAAAACAATGCAATAAACTCAATTACAGGTTGGGTTGCCTCCCAACAAGCGCTTTATTTAACGTCTGTAGCTAGACGCAGCAGCATACACCCTATGGGTCGGCTAGGTGAAGTTCACAGACGAACGACACAGACTCATACTGAACATACGTTTTGACTCGGTTACCATTGACAGTGAAGTGTGTGCTATCAGAACCTAGCAACTCTACAGTGCCATTAGAATTCACTTTATGAATCACATATGGACCAGTCCATTTAGATTTAAGTTTTCCAGGAAACAAACGGAGACGGGAATTAAATAGAAGTACCTGATCCCCCGGCGTGAAGTCACGGGGGCGAATGCGCTGATCGTGAAATCTCTTGGCGCGCTCCTTGTACAGCCTCGAATTCTCGTATGCTTCAGTCCGGAATTCTTCACGCTCAGTCAATTGTATACGTCTCTGCTCAGTTGCAGTCTTCAGATCCCAGTTAATTTTCTTGACTGCCCAGTATGCTCTATGTTCCAGCTCAACTGGAAGGTGGCATGATTTTCCGAATGCCAACTGATATGGTGACATACCAATCGGAGTCTTGAATGCAATTCTGTATGCCCATAGAGCGTCGTCCAAGCGAGTGGCCCAATCCTTCCTAGAAACTACAGATTTTTCTAGGATTTGCTTGATTTCTCTGTTAGCCAACTCTGCTTGCCTATTGGCTTGGGGGTGATATGGAGAATTGATTTTATGATGCACTCCATATTTTGCTAACAAACTCCCCAGCCACTTGTTTTTGAAGTGTGACCCTCCATCACTCAATAGTGCTCGAGGTGCTCCAAACCGAGTCAGAATGTTCTTTTGTAAGAACTTGAGCACCACCTTAGAATCATTTGTGGCAGTTGGGATGGCTTCAACCCACCGGGTCACATAGTCCACAGCCAGTAAGATGTATTGATATCCATGAGACTTAGGGAATGGTCTCATGAAATCAATGCCCCATACATCGAAAGGCTCAATCTCCAGCATGTACTTCTGGGGCATCTCGTCCTTCTTTGAGATATTCCCCATCATTTGGCATCTGTCGCATCCGGCCACGAACTTCTGACAGTCGCGGTAAATAGTAGGCCAATCAAACCCGCTGGTAAGGATTTTTATGGCTGTTCTATTCGCCGCGCAGTGGCCTCCATATGAGGACAAATGACAGTCCCCCATTATCTGCTCGCGCTCTTGCACCCCGATGCACCGCCTGATTACCATATCAGCACAGCGGCGGTAGAGAAATGGCTCATCCCAATAGTAGAACTTGCAGTCATGCAAGAACTTTCTCTTCTGGTGTGAGGACAGATCATGTGGTAGAACACCTGCAACCAAATAATTTACCAGATCTATATACCATGGATCTACCTCCTCCACAGCTAGCAGCTGCTCATCTGGAAACAGTTCAGTAATTTTTATCCGGGGATCATCTCCTTCCACCGGATTTTCCAGCCTTGACAAGTGGTCTGCTACCACATTCTCACAACCTTTCCGGTCCTTGATTTCCATGTCAAATTCCTGCAGTAACAGGATCCACCGGATTAGTCTCGGCTTTGCCTTCTTTGCAAATAGATAGCGGATCGCAGCATGATCCGTGTAAACCACCGTCTTTGCCCCAACCAAATATGCCCGGAACTTGTCAAAGGCGAAGACCACTGCTAGAAGCTCTTTCTCAGTGGTAGTGTAATTGACCTGGGCTTCATCCAAAGTCTTGCTGGCGTAGTGAATGACTCTGAAAATCTTGTTCCTTGTCTGACCCAGGGCAGCCCCAACTGCAGCATCGCTGGCATCGCACATCAAGACGAAGGGCTCTGACCAGTCTGGTGAGATAAGTACTGGAGCGGTTGTGAGGGCCAACTTCAGCTTCTCAAAGGCTTGCAAACATTGTTCATCAAAAACGAATTTTGCATCCTTCATAAGTAGAGAACTCAGAGGTTTAGAGATTTTAGAAAACTCCCTTATAAACCTCCGGTAGAAGCCTGCATGACCCAAAAAGCTCCTCACCGACTTCTCATTGGTGGGGGGTGGCAGCTTTGAGATTGCCACAATCTTAGCACGATCTCCCTCTAAACCTGCAGCAGAGACTTTGTGACCGAGGACAATGCCCTCTCGCACCATAAAATGACATTTTTCCCACTTTAAAACCAGGTTAGTCTCTTGACAGCGCTGCAGAACAGTAATCAGGTTTTCCAAACAGTTATCAAATGAATGACCAAACACAGAAAAATCATCCATGAAGACTTCCATAATGTTTTCTACGAGTCCACTGAAAATAGACATCATGCATCTTTGAAATGTAGCAGGAGCATTACATAAACCAAAAGACATGCGTCTATAAGCAAATATACCATACGGACACGTAAATGCAGACTTATGCTGGTCCTCAGGGGCTATCGCTATTTGGTTATAACCAGAATAACCATCTAAGTAACAATAAAATTCATACCCCGCTAACCTATCCAGCATCTGATCAATAAAGGGTAAGGGAAAGTGGTCCTTACGTGTAACACTGTTAAGTGCTCTGTAGTCGATGCACATCCTCCAGCCTGTGACAGGCCTGTGAGCGATCTCCTGGCCACTCTCGTCCTTAATGACAGTCGTTCCCCTCTTTTTGGCCACCACTTGGGTGGGGCTCACCCATTCACTGTCTGAAATGGCATAGATCATGCCAACGTCCAGAAGCTTCATCACCTCCTTCTGCACCACTTCCTGCATAATTGGATTTAGCATTCGTTGCGGTTGCACCTTGGGCTTATATCCATCCTCAAGTAAGATCCTGTGCATGCAGATAGAAGGGCTAATACCCTTGATGTCAGATAACGACCACCCAATAGCAGATTGGTGGTCTCTCAATACCCTCAGCAATCTATCTAATTGACTAGTGGAAAGGGTAGCAGATACAATTACCGGAAACGTGTCGTTTTCACCCAAAAATGCATACCTCAAGTGGTCCGGTAGAGGCTTCAACTCCAGCACCAGTGGTTCTTTCTTCTCGTTCGGTTTTAGCGCCTTCTTGCGAGCCTCCTCTTCTTCCTCCTCGCTCCTTAACTTCAAAAAGTGAGCGCTTTCCACCTTGCTCTTTATACCTGCATCATCTAATGCTAGAAAGAACTCTAGCAGCTCATCACAGACATCATAAAGCTCATCACAAGAATAAACAGAATTTTGTACCCCATAATCTAAAGAATCAGTAGAGATGATAGAGGAGTCACAAGGATACAAAACCTGAACCATATCACACTCCTCAAAGCAGTCATCTGAGTCGTGGCGCTCCATGGCCTTGTAGATGGAGAAAGTGATCTTTTCGTCGTTCACCCTCAACGTGAGCTCTCCTTTCTTGATATCAATAAGGGCATCAACAGTGATGAGGAAAGGCCTCCCAAGAATGAGCGGAATATTTCGGTCCTCAGCCATGTCTAGGACCACAAAATCAGGTGGGAAAATAAATTCCCCGACCTTCACTAGCACATTCTCTACTACCCCTTTAGGGTAGTTCACCGACCTGTCAGCCATCTGAAGTCTGATGGTGGTCGGTTTGATGTCCCCGATCCTTAGCCTCTTGAAAATGGAAAGGGGTATCAGATTGATGCTGGCCCCTGAATCGCATAGCACCTTCTCAAAGGTCTGCCCCCCAATCACGCAGGTGATAGAAAAATAGCCAGGATCAGCCCTTTTTACCGACATTTTCTTCTGAATAATGGCGCTGCATTCTTCAAATAAATTCACAGTCTCGAATGCTCCAAAGGGCTTCTTCTGGGTAACCATATCCTTCAGAAACTTCATGTACCCAGGAATTTCCTGTACAACTTCAATCAGAGGGAGATTGATGTGGATCTTCTTCATATGCTCCAGAAATCTTTTGTATATCTCCTCCTTTTGCTTCTTGACAAATCGCTGTGGATAGGGGACAGCGACGGGACCAGCTGGTTTGGAACTGTCTTCAGGACAAGTTCCCTTGCTCTTCTGAGTCTGTTCTTCTTCAGGAAGAACAGGATCAGGCTGTACAACTTCAGGTTGCACGGGTGACGTGTCGACAAGCATAGATGGGCCCTCATATCCCTTCCCACTGTAAGTACTGATGGCATTGCAGTGGTCTTTGGGATTTACAACAGTGTTACTGGGAAATTGTCCAGGAGTATGCTGATTTCCCAGAATATTGGCAATCTGAGATATCTGAGTGTCCATCTGCTTCATGTGCTTCCCCATCTCTCCCATACCATTTTGTAGCTGAGAAATTTCCCCCTCCATTTTTGTGTTCTTGGTATTGGAAGCTGAGATGAACTGGGTCAGGAGCTCTCTCATACTCGGCTCCTTGGGTTCATTTGTCACCCCTTGATTTGCAGCAAACCCAGGCGGAGGCTGCAAGGCGTTGTTCGGATTCCCATAGGAGAAACTTGGGTGGATCCGGTTGTTAGGATGATAAGTCATGTTCCCCGTCGGATATCCTCTG
>JAPKLW010000417.1:343065-390872 GCA_026898455.1 Plectranthus barbatus
AGTGGTAAGCACTTCTCATGCTGGTGAACAGTGTCAGCATGAGTCTTGATCAGCTGCGACTTACAACTCAAAAGACCTAAACAGGACTTTACATTTGAGAACTAGAGCTATCTAGAGACAACTGACGCTGGTAGGACTTAGGATTTGATCCACCAAAACACCAAAACTAGAATCTAAACAAGTAGCTACTGGGGAAAGGAAACTTAGCCAAATTTCCCAACAATTTCCCCCTTTTTGGTGCGATCAAAGCCTAACCAGCGAGCACTCAGCTGATGAGGAAAGTTACAGAAGATTTCAGGGTTTTACAAAAAAGCCTATCAGATCTAAACCCATAAAAATACTTCCTCACATCAGCTCTAACTAAAAATATTCCCCCTCAAACTAAGAGGGATATTGCTCGTTTAAAATATGAGAATTGAGATCAGAGCAAAGAGATTTAAAGTGTGTGATACGAGTGCTGGTGCTGATTACACTGGAAGTGTAAGTTCAGCTGGTAAGTAAATACTTAGACAATTTGTTGGACAATGAGGAATTGTCATCAACTTGTCAGTAATCAATCCATTTAATATGTTGCAGTTACAAGTACAGGATAGAAAACTGACTAGTCTAGAGATACAAATACTTACAACAAAATAGAGAAGCTAGACTATGGCTGAGAAGATGATCCTGGTGATTGAGTTCTGCTTGTGAGCGACCTCAGGATCTCAGTGAGCGCTGCCATATCTTGTTTGCTCTTCTCCCTTTCCTCAGCAGCAATTCTCCTCTCCTCTTCAGCTAGACGAGCTCTCTCTGCCTCAGCACGTGCTCGCGCACTTTCCCCCTCTTGGATCCGCGCCAAAAAGGAGGACACTCCAGCGGTGACAGACTCCATCTGTTGAGCAATTTCAGTGCGGAAGCTGGCAAAGCGCTGGTCCATCCTGGCATCAATAAGTGTAAGAAGCTGCGCAGGGGGATGGATCTCGGAGATTGGCATTGCTGAGACTTCAATGGAAGAGGAGGGCACATCAGTTGCGGAAAGAGCCGCTGCTGGTTCAAATACAGCTGATTCTTCCATTGGGGCTGGCTCCTCCGCTGGCACTGCTGCTGCTGCTGGTTCCTCTGCTGGTACATCAGCTGCTGCTGACTCCTCTACTGGTACATCAGCTGCTGGCTCCACTACTTGGACATCAGCTGCTGGCTCCACTACTGGCACTGCTGCTGGAGCTGGCTGGACTTGTTCAAAAATGGGTGGGGCTGTGAATTCCACCACTTGCCAGTCCATAGAATCAGGGACGAGATCGCCCGAGACAATAGGAACAGGGGGGACGGCAAGGGTCAGCCACAAACCACGAGAGGGATCCTCCTCTACTAAGTGATCCACCAGCAGAGCGCTGGCAGCCATGTCGAACAAGATAGCATGGTAGGGAGGGATCCTCGGGAGGGTAACCAGCACTTTGAGGCGACGGAGCGCGTACGTCAGCTGGTACCTTCGACTGGTGACTCGAAACTGGAGGAAAGGTAACTTGACCTTTTTCAGTGGCGGGAGGCCGGAGCTTCCAGTCAGCTGCCTATACTCAGCGATTTTCAGCAAGCGGCGCTTGATCCTCCTTGTAGACAGCTGCTGGGGGCAATCAGGATCAGTGCCCATGAAAGCATGAGCCCACTCCTCCTCCGCTCTCCAGTAGCCAAGACCCAGCCTGGCATAGAGGACCGCCCGCTTCTCCACTGTCAGCAGGCGCTGGCATCTGTCAAAAATCCTCCACCTCCGGAACTCTAGACATAGTTCCGGATCCACCCTCCAGAGTCGTCGGTAGCTGGATATCATTTCGTCATTGACGGCATTCTCCACCTCCGTCGTGATGTTCTCCGCATACTCATAGAGAGTGGAATTGTAGTATTCCACTGGCTGCAGGGGCAGGCACTAGTCTAAGATCCTTGAGGTATATACCGACTGGTGGGGGAGGCCGCTGGTCGGGATTATGTTGTAGATAGAGAATTCAGGCACCCTGGAATTATAGAATGCCATCTCCCCGTGGTGCTCCCACCGATGCACCCCTGTCACTCGCAACTGGAAGGTATCCTCATCAACCAGTTGATGCTCTTGGATGCAGAGCATGTAAGGTCGCCTTTCAGTACGTGCACGCCTAGCTGGTGATGTAGAGGATGCTGCTGGTTGCCGGGAAGTTGATGTCGAGGCATCTGTAGATCGGGGGCGACTGGCAGGACGACGAGCCTTATCATCAATGTCTGGGAACAGATCCCTTGGCTCCATCCTCTGCACCATGGAGTAATGTGTCACCTCCTCAGCTGGCTCCTGCTCTGGCTCCTCAGCCCTTGGCTCCTCTGCATCCTCGGATTCAGAACTGACATCCGAGAAGCTCGCCAGTTTTATCGGGGTGGTCGCCCGCACTTCTTCTCCTCTACTGGCACCCCCTTGCGCGGCCAGTGGGTCTTCTTCACCTCCACCACCCCCTTGCGCGGGTGGAGGGACTTCAGCGACCTCCTCCTCTTGGTACTTATCCACAAGGGATAGTACATCCTCTTCAGCGCCCATCACCAGCAGGCGTGTAAAGGAGTCTTCTGGTAAGATCTCGCCTGGTGCTGGTGCTGGTGGCCTCGCACTTGTGGAAGTTTCGGGCACATCCTACTTGCCCTTGGCCACCTGGTGCAATTGTGTGGCCATTTCCTCCTGACGCCTGGCGTCGTGCTCAGCCTTGATCTTGGCAAATCTCTCATCACGAGCAGCCAACTCCGCCTCTCTCTTCTGCTTGGCAATCAGAGCCCGGTGCCTCGCCTTGGCCTGTTTCTTCTTGACGATGGAGGCGCCCTTCGCTTTCTTCGCCTGTTCCACCATCCGCTGAGCCTGGGTCATAACCCTCTTGCGCTTGCGGGTCATCTTCTCCAGCGTCTCTTCCTCAGTCAGTCCCAGAACGGACTTCTTGACTGGGATGGAGATCTTCCCAGACTCAGGGTCATATGCAACAGCTGACGGTGGCTGCTGGTGCTGGGAAGTCTTAGGCTTCTTGTGGGATGGCTTCTTGGTGACTGGTACCAGTTGAATGTCCCGTGGGTGGATACCAGTCGCCGCAGCCACCGCGCCTTCCATGGTGTCGAAGAGAGACTCCGTCTCCAGCTTCCTCTTCAACTGAGCCCTAGCCTCATCAGTCAGTGGGAGAGCCACAGCTGGCACTTGCTCCCCCAGGTCTTCTGAGTCTTCCTCAGAAACGGCTTCAGCAGGGTCCACTGCTGACTTCCCTTTCAGCCTGCGTGGCTTCTTGTAATCTGGGCGAGGCAGCTTCACCTTCGTGGCTGGTATGAAGTCGGAACCAACCAGCTGTTCCCCCTGATCCACGCCATCACCCAATTCCATTTCCAGGATGTGGCTGATCCTCAGCCCGAAGGATACGGCGTGAGCAAATCTGCCGTCAGTCGGAACATTGATGTTCCTTTCTACATTTTCCAGCAACCGGCCGAAGAAGAATTCAGCCCAGTTGCCCTCAACCCCGTCGACAAGCGCACACATCACGGAAAACTTGCGCAGGCTCAGCTCGGCGTACGATCCGACCTCACATTGCAGCATGCGCACCACAATGTCGCACACCATCTGCCAATATTCTTCCATTTCTGACTTCCTCATTCCAGTCCGGAAGACGGTGACTTCTGGCTTCTTCCACTGCGCCCACCTCCTCCGGAATTCCACTGTATTATCCTGATGATACGTGGCCACTTCCTCTCCTTCATTCCTCAGACCGAAGAGATTGGCGAGGTATTCCGCGGTGACGGTGATCAGGTGGCCGAAAACTGAAGTGGTGAACGACTTCCTGTCGTCAGCAATAACCGCCCTAGCATAGAACTCCGCAACCATATGAGGGTGGAAGGTCGTGGGGGTCACCGTGAGGTACTGTCGGAGCTGTTCTCGATCAATCATCTCCATCAGCTCCTCCCCGAAATTTTTCAGGGCCAGTTTCTCATTCAAAATTTTCTCCTTTTGGACTTGAGCAGCCCTTATCTGTGCGTTAGAGAGCTGTCGCCTGGTCTCCGGCCTGTTCAACTGAACCAGTCGGGCGAACGGATAGGTGTAATCGATATCTTCGATCTTCACTATGCCAGTATACGTAGGCATATGAGCTTCAGCTACTGGTAGGTCTGGTGAACCAGACGAGGATGATGTAGATGTAGATGGAGGGTCATCAGCTGGACGTTGAGAAGATGATGCCATGACTTCAGAAAGATTCAAGGTTCAGAAAATTTCAAGGGAAGATGAGAAAATTTTGAAAGTAGGGTTCTGAAAGTAGGGAAACATAAAGGTTAACCCGAAGGAAGTGATCGGGTATTTATACGAAGGGCCATGCAGGATTAAACGACCGAGATGAAGTCTCAGCAAGTTAGAATCTACGGTCATCAGCAGGCCCGGTTCCCTGTGGTGACGTGCGCGGTCATGCTGACGGGCACCACGACGTGGAGCTGACATGGCACACGCCGATTGGTGGCATCCAAGCGTCGGACTGCGCAGACACTGTGCACATTAAATGTGGCATTAAATGCCGCATTAAATTCTGAGAGATGTACACGCTAGTCGGATTTGAACAATCCCGCCTTTTCTGCGACAGCTGGCATGACTGGTCATCAGTAGCATATGCCAGTTGAACACTTCCCCCTGTCAGCATGGCCTCCTTACCAGTTGACAACTGGTACTTACGACTGGCTCCCGAGTACTTGGATAAATTGAGAGCTGGGACTCAATTTCATCAGTCGTAGGAAATTCGCCAGTTGTCTGCTGACAACTTGAAATATTGAGAAAATTGAGAGCTTGGACTCAATTTTATTCCGCATAATCTTCTTTCCAAGAAATCCACTCCTCATCATCACTTGGAATTGGGAGCTGGGACCCAATTCTCTTTCAACTGATGGTTTGTGCTGGCAACTTTGGAATGAGAGCTGGGACTCATTTCCTTAGACATTTGAGAGATAAGTTCCGCCAGTAGGAGCCATCAGTGATCTTGAGATACCACTTAAATAAAAACAACTAAGAGCTTGGACTTAGTCGTAATCAGCGTCCTTCAGAAGATCAAGAACAGAATGAGAGCTGGGACTCATTCTTCCTCAACACTTGGGCTCGCATCAATCTCCAAAAGACCGAGTTTGATGCACAACTCCTTGAATCTTGCTTCTGGCAGAGGTTTGGTGAAGATGTCAGCCAGTTGATCTTCAGTTCTGATGTAGTCTACGCTGACATCCTTCTTCTCGACATGATCACGTATGAAGTGATGTCGAATATCTATGTGCTTGGTTCTAGAGTGGTGAACCGGATTCTTCGTGATGCACATAGCGCTGTTGTTGTCGCAATAGATGGGAACACAGCCAGTGTCCACTTCATAATCCTCCAGTTGTTGCTTGATCCAGATAACTTGAGCACAGCAACTGGCAGCGGCAACATACTCAGCCTCAGTGGTAGAAGTAGCAACTGAGTGCTGCTTCTTGCTAAACCAGCTGATTAGCTTGTGTCCTAGAAACTGACACGTACCACTGGTACTCTTTCGGTCAATACGGCATCCAGCGAAGTCTGAATCTGAATATCCAATGAGTGTAAGCTCATCATTTCTGGGATACCATATTCCAAGAGATTCAGTCCCTTTCAGATACTTTACTATCCTCTTTGCAGCTTCCATGTGTGACCTTTTCGGATTGGCTTGAAATCTAGCACACACTCCGACTGAGTACGAAATGTCGGGTCTGCTGGCTGTGAGATAGAGAAGTGATCCAATGATTCCTCGGTAGATGGTAGGATCAACTGATTCACCTTGCTCATCAAGAAATATTTGACAACTGGTGCTCATAGGTATTCTGAGGGACTTAGTTTTCTCTGGGCAATACTTCTGAATTAACTCCTTCGTATACTTCCGCTGGCTGATAAAAATTCCATCAGCTGACTGATGGACCTGGAGTCCGAGAAAGTATGTTAACTTGCCCATCATACTCATCTGAAATGATGTCTGCATCAGTTGAGAAAACTTCTCGCAGAGAGTTATATTCCTTGATCCGAATATGATGTCATCTACATAGATCTGCACCATTAGCATGTCACCACCATCCTTGAGAAGAAAGAGAGTCCTATCAATCTTCCCTTTCCGAAATCCATTGCTGGTGAGGAATTGTGACAGCGTTTCGTACCAAGCCCTGGGCGCCTGTTTCAATCCGTACAGGGCCTTTCTCAGCTTGTACACTTTGGTGCCTATCTCAAAACCTGGAGGTTGCTCGACATAAACCTCCTCCTTTAGCTCGCCATTCAGGAAGGCGCTCTTCACGTCCATCTGAAATACCGTGAAGCCGTGATACGCTGCATACGCAAGGAACAGCCGTATCGCCTCCATTCTTGCAACTGGTGCGAAGGTCTCGTCGAAGTCGATGCCTTCACACTGCCTGTAACCTTTGGCGACTAAACGGGCTTTGTTTCTGACCACGGTGCCATTCTCATCTCGCTTGTTCTTGAAAACCCACTTGGTGCCAATCACTGACTGATGTGATGGTCTCTCCACCAAGTCCCAAACATTATTGCGAGTGAATTCAGCAAGCTCTTCTTGCATGGCATTAATCCAATCAGCAGATTCTAGCGCAACTCCTATGGAAGTAGGTTCCATTTGAGAAATAAAGCAACTTAGGAGCGCACTGTCGTGTCGAGTCTGGACAGAACCTTCTGGATCACCGAGAATAGCATCAGATGGGTGATCCCTCAGCCATTTGGGAGGACCAGCGACTGCTGGTGCCGGCTGTGAAATAGGTTCTTCTGTCCTGATGACTGGTGCTTCCACATTTCCACCAGTCGGAGCTGGAACTGCAACTGGCGGTTGACCTTCACCAGTCGGAACTGGATTTGCAACTGGTGGTTGACCTTCGCCAGTTGGAACTTCTTCATCAGCTCCACTGTCTGACTGGCTTCCTGAACCTTCACCAACGATGTCAGTATCAGCTGGTACCTCCATTCCAGCTGGTTCATCGTTGTCTTCTGGCTCAAAGATTCCAGTCGGAATTCCCCCTTGATTTTTGCGAGATCCACTCAGGGAGATTGAGTGTAAGGTCTCAGCAAGGTCATTTGCATCACCGACCCTCTCAGGTTGCTAAAGGGCACCTGAGGTAACTGGTTGAGAAGATGATCCATTCATAGGTCTAGTCGAACCAGTTGGTTGAGCATCGGAAGAATTCCTGCCCAACTGGTCGTTGACATCCTCGACCTCTGGAACATCTTCAGCCAGTTGGCGTAAGGTCCTGCGCACTAAAGTAGCTTCATCAAAAACAACATTGCATGTTATTTCCACAAGCTGGGTAGTCTTGTTAAATACTCTATAGCCCTTGTGAGAGGGATGTCCATATCCGACAAACACACCCTCATCAGCCTTAGGCGAGAAAGCATTTAACTTCGACTTCCCATTATTATGGATATAACATGGTGAACCGAATGCACGAAGATGAGCTATAGAAGGCTTACGACCAAAATACACTTCGTAGGGAGTTTTCTGGAGTCTGTCGTTGATCCTGCTTCTATTCTGAGTGTAGCAGGCAGTCACCAACGCTTCTCCCCAGAAACTCTGTCCTAAGCCGGACTCAGCCAGCATGGACCGGACCGCTTCTTTCAGCATCCTATTCCTACGTTCTGCCAGTCCATTCTGCTGCGGTTGCCTTGGAGTAGATCTCTCATGTTTGATCCCGGCCTCCGCGCAAAAATCCATCAGCAGACTGTTGCAGAATTCAGTCCCATTGTCTGATCGAATCCGCTTTACCACAGCTTCTCTCTGTTTCTGAGCTTGTATGATCAACTCTGGAAGAATGATCTTCACCTCATCCTTGGTTCTGAGAAGCTTTACCCAGGTATAGCGCGAGTAGTCATCGACTACCACCAGCGAATATCGTCTTCCTCCAATGGTTTGCGGTGTTACTGGTCCAAACAGGTCCATGTGTAACAACTCGAGTACCTGACTGGTACTGGGGCAGACTGGCGACTGGTTCTTGAAGGACTTCTTAGTTTGTTTGCCTTGCTGGCAAGCTTTGCAAATTCCTTCCTTCTTGAACCCGCCCTTGGGAAGACCATCTACAAGATCATGCTTGGTTAGATAATTAATAGTTTTGAAATTTAGATGACTTAACCTTTTGTGCCACAGCCAGTTAGTTTCCATGGAACTGGTGGCTACAAAGCATGTATCAGTCTTCCCGCTTTGCCAGTCAACAACATAGAGACCTCCTTTCCTGACACCTTTCAGCTTGGTCTCGCCAGACTCTTCATTCTTGATCTGGCAGCCTGATTTGTCAAACACAATGGTATAACCATTGTCGCACAGCTGACTGATGCTCAGGAGGTTGTGCTTCAGATTGGTGACAAGGGATACATTCACAATTCTGACATCATCCTTCTCGATGCAGCCCTTGCTAATAAATCTGCCCTTGGAGTTATCACCAAAAATAACTGGGGGTCCTCTGACCTTGGTGAGCTCAGAAAATAGGAACTCCTCACCAGTCATATGAGCCGAGCAACCACTATCTATGATCCACTCGCTCGATCTCTGAAGCTGTGTTGCATGATCCTGTTCCTGCAAGAAAATGAAATTATTTAGGTCCCCGATCATCAGCGGGTCCTGCAGGGTTAGATCTCTGGATCATTCCTTTTGGAATCCAGACTTGAGTAATCTTCAGCTCGGTGTTACCCTTGCTGACATCACTTGTGGCCTTTCCCTTCCTTTTAAAATAATGCATGGATTTGTTTTTGGAAGGTGTGGCTGTGTGTGCGGTTCCTCTGGAAGTATTCTTCCTCCGAGGGTGTCGGAGATTTCTTTCCGACCGCTTGTGTTGCCTTGGTGGTCTCTGGAATTGTGGACCACGATGATTAGCCTTCCCAGCCCTTGAGAAAAGGTTTTGATTGGGCTCAGGCCTCCGATAGGTGTTCCTCCTATCGGGAAATATCCTTCTCTCAGTATTCCGCTGAGATTTGGATCCCTTGTAAGCATGCTGGCAACTGGCATACTTGTAAGGTTGGGCGTGGAATCTCTGGACAGCTGGTGCTGGCTGTCGGATTCCACTGGTAGCTGACGCTGACTTCCTTGCCTTAGAATATTTCGGCTTCGTCTGCGTCTTCGGGTATGCTGGCGTCTTGTCAGCAGAGGATCTTGCCAGTTGAGGATTTTGTCTTGATGACTCACCTATGTATCTGGGCTTATGGTTCCTATGCTGATCAGCCACACGGGACTGACTGGCATTACCAGCTGGTGCTGATGCACTTACCAGTTTTCCCTTACCCTTTTGAGCTGTGAGTTCGGGTTGGTTTGTGCTCAAATCCTTTTCAAATCCCAACCCGGACTTATCAGAAGGCTTTCTCCAATGACTTAGAGCTGCTTCCAAGTCTTTTGAGCCTTTATTTAGAAAATTTATTCTATTTTCTTGCTCCAGAACGAGGTTGTGAAAATTATCTCTCTCAGTTTTTGTAATTTGAAAATTTTGGAGCAACTCAAAGTGAGTCTTTTTCAAAGTGGCTAGCTCTTCACTGACTGACCTCGACTTTTCAATCTCCTTGGTCAAAATAGAAACTTGATCTTTCAGCGAAGTATTTTCGCCAGCCAAAACATTCTTTATTTCATAAAATTTTAAAAATTCTTTTTGAAGAATGTCTATAGTGACAGCTTCTGAGTCGGAGCAACGCGACTCAGAATCGTCTAAACTGATAGAAGGCATGATATGCATTGGGGAAGCTGATGATTGTACCTGATCATCAGCTGCAAGTGCCTCTTCACTGTCAGCACTTCCTTCAGCTGATTCCTCGCCAAAGGCTGCCATGAGTGCCAGTAGAGCTTCCTCTTCTGACTCTTCGTCTGACTCATACTCTCCGTCGTCATGGTCAGGAATGTCAGGCACTTCAGTCCTGGTCAGCATAGCCTTGGCAACGGCCTTGGAGGCGCGCTCTTCAAAGAGCTTCTTTAGCCTTTCCCGCTCATTTTTGTCCACCTGTGGACATTCAAACTTTAAATGATCAGGGGATTGGCACTGGTAGCAAGCACGGGGAGCTCTCTTGATGAATTTTCCGTCAGTTGAGCTCAGAGATACTCCCTGCTTTGACTTGGCTTTCTCTAGAAGGACAGCCAGTCTTTTCATCTGTTGCTCAAGGTCAGCGATAGAGCTCTCGCTGTCTTTTGAGTTAGATCCCGATGTGGTTGGGATCTCTTTCTGCTGGTTGTGCTGGGCAGCAGGTCTGTCAGCATGGAAGGGCTTCTTGTGCTTCCATTTGAAGTCCTTTTTGACGAAGTAAGCTTCGTCTTGAGCTTTGATGCTGGGGGATCCCATGTTCCTGATGGCCTCATTCTTGTTCACCATCTGGATATCCCACTCGTGTGCCTGCAACTGAGCAAATAACTCCTTGGGAGTCATCTTGGATAAGTCCTTCTCCTTGAGAGCTGTCGTCTTCACGAACCAGTCCTCCTTGGGCATCTTGGACAGGATCTTGGCATTAAGATCTTCATTTGAGCACTTCCTGTCCAGGGACTTTAGCTCGCTGACGATGGCGTTGAATCTCGCCTCCATCTCCTTGATGGTTTCTCCAGGCAGCATCTGGAAGGACTCGTATTTGTCCACTGCAACCTGCAATTTGTTGCGTTTCATTTGATCAGTTTCTTGACATAGACTATCAAGAAAATCCCATACTCCCTTGGCATTATCAAACTGGAGGGCTTCCTCCATCAGCGACTCTGGAAGAGAAGCCAGGATCAATTCGTGAGCAATGGAATCCAACTGATTCCGCTTCCTGTCCTCGGCGTTCCATTCCCCTTGAGGCTTTGGGATGACAGCAGCTGGACGATCTCCTAGCTGGTGCTGTATCATGGTGATCTCGATTGGCCCTTTCTCCAGCACATCTTTCATTTCTGGATGGATGCTCTTCAGAGAAATGAGCGACCTCTTTCGCCATATATCATGCTTCACAGTCTTGTAGTCGAGTAGCTTCGGAGTATTCATCTTCGTGTACCTGAGCTAATCAACAGACAAACAAAGGAGTGCAAGGAAACGTGGATCTCGGTCCTAAGCGACTCAGAAACAATCGGTCTATAAGAACCGACTGCTTTGATACCACTTGTTGGTCCCGGATTATCAGGGTATAACTTAGCAGCGGAAAATGTGATTAATCGTTTCTTGCACTCTGCTGGTTACTCAGCTGACTGGGACCTTGTCAGCTGGTAAGTCAACTTGCACTCTGCGTACTCAGCTGACTGGCGACTGGCTCGTCAGCTGGTAGCTCAAGACTTAGAATATTTTTAGCCTTGTTTGCACAGTTATATCAGTTTTCAGATATACACCAGCACTTGGGTGCTGGGTTTTAAATCAGTATGAAATGCAGAAAGCTGATAAAAGACAAAGGATTTATAGTGGTTCGATCAACTGATCTACGTCCACTCTCCAGTCGTAGCACTGGAAATTCACTATAGAGTAATCAGGTACAAGTTGCCTACGATCTATCTCTAGCTGGTGCGACCCTTGTCCACCACTTCGCTAGATCAACCGCTCCCGGTCTTGTTTCCTTCTTCAACTCTGATCAGCTGGTGGAGTGCGAGCACGTCACTACAACCTCCACAGCTTCACTGGGTGTTTAGTTCTCCCAAGAACGTATCTTCTCAATACGGCAAAAGCCCGTAATAACTCAAGTGCTGGCTGGCACAAGAGCTGCTGTGAACTTCCTCAGAAGAGAAAGAACACCAAAGAGATCAGTAACTTACAAGCTGGAAGCTTGAAGTCTCGTGTTTGAATAAATCAACACACGGATAGCCTATAGAAAGGCCTCGAAAGTGTTTTGCTTCTACTTGCTTGAGCGTAATAAATTTGCAGTCTTTCGGTAGGTGAAGAGTATTGAATGTTGATGGATCCCAGGTATTTATAGCCGAGGGATCCGATTCAAATCTTCTAGCCATTTGGACACATCCGGAAAAGGTCTCTGTCCTCGCATGTCCTTCAGACGGCGGCAGGTAGGAATTTCCGGAAAGCGCCATGCTTTTGTCCACTTTATCTGACATTGATCTCTTTATGTCAGAACGGCACTATTCGTCAGTACGAGGAATCGGAACTGGTGTCTTGAACTGATAGACTTTAAGGTATCCTCCTTAAAGTCATACTCTATCAGTTAATTCCTCGACGAATCTTCTTTTTGTCTCTAAGACTCTGGGAGAGAGAATCTGGAATTCTGCTGGTAACATCCGACTGGTAGATCATTCTGGTGATCTTGTGCTGGCAGTCTCTGCTGGTGACTTGCGCTGGCACAATCTAAGTCTACCAATATGTCTGATGTTAACCCTTTCTTGGAATCTCCCATGACTGGTGGCTTCACCGCTGGTGAATAGTGTCAGTGAGAACACGTATTCTGCTGGTAGGATTTGTCAGCCGCCTGCTGGTAAAATCCTTCCCAACTGGTGAACAGTAACCAGTCATTAGCCCTTCTCATGCTGGTGAACAGTGTCAGCACGAGTCTTGTTAGCCGCCTTCGGATGAGACTTTCCCAACTGGTGAACAGTAGCCAGTGGTAAGCACTTCTCATGCTGGTGAACAGTGTCAGCATGAGTCTTTGATCAGCTGCGACTTACAACTCAAAAGACCTAAACAGGACTTTACATTTGAGAACTAGAGCTATCTACAGACAACTGACGCTGGTAGGACTTAGGATTTGATCCACCAAAACACCAAAACTAGAATCTAAACAAGTAGCTACTGGGGAAAGGAAACTTAGCCAAATTTCCCAACACACTTCGATCTACGAAGGGATCGACAAGAAGGCTTCAAGTCAATCGACGCGAAGTGCCAACAGCCACTATTTCAAGCCGCGCAATGTTCGAAGACTCCGGGGGATAAAAAGTTGATGTCTGAGATCAACTACCAGGTATCGTTCCCTCTTTTGTCTGATTTTCAAACTTATTCCACTCTTCGAGTTGGAAATAAGTTTGGGGGGATGTGGACAAGAGATGGAACATTCTATCTTTTATTTATTCTGCTTTCCGTATTTAAATTTTGCCTTAATTTTTAAGTTTATTCTATTTTGTGGGGAAAATTTTTGAGTTTTGAAATAACCCGAATGAGATTGTGAGATTAGAATTGATTGAGGGTTGAGTTGAATTGATTGTGATTGTGGTTAGATGCCTATGAATGTAGAATACCGCATGATAGAATTGATTTGATACTTGTGCTTGCATGCTGATTGAGCTGATTTGAAATTGATTGCGGAAGAAAATTTTTGAACCCTTGTGTGAGAGTTTTGAGCCTTTATTTCGTTTGATGTGAGATTCACATGTGTGTTTTTATTTCTCTAGAACTTGCCTATTTTCTGTGTTGAGACTGCATAGTGTTCACAAGTTTAGGAAATGATCTTAGGCCATCTTTGATAGCCCAATTCCCTAAACACTGTCCCTTCACATTGATTTTTCCCTAGTTAGCCACTTTTGAGCCTATACAAAATTTTTCTTTCCTTGTCTATGAGATTAAGAAGAAGTATTGGTTTCGCTCATGTCTTGAGTTGTGGTATGTGGATGGAGTGATTGTGATATGGAGATAAGAAAATATAAATTAGTGGTGAAAAGATGTGTGAAAAAGAAGCTCAAAGAAGTAATTAGAATTCTCATAAGCTCTCTGAAAAGAAAAGAATACAAAATTATGTAAAGAGCATAAGAGATTCAAAATGAGCTAAAAAAAAAAAAGAGGTTGTGCATTTGATTGATATATTTGAGGAGAAGGGTGAATGAACTTAGATGGTGGTTTGGATTGATTGAGGAAGTAAAAACTTGATTGATTTTAGTCACTTGGCCATATTTTCCTACCCCTCACAAAAGCTTACGTTACAACCTAATGAAAGTCCTTTTTGATTCTAGACTTGTGTGCACATTCTAGCAGTGGAGATATTAGAAAATTTGCAAGCCTATGGTAGAAATTTCTTCATAAATGTTGTTGAGTGCTTTAATCTATTCCTTAAACACTTTAGAGTTGAGCGATACACTTCCTGTGAGTTCTTCCGCTGTTGATGAATTTTCTGTCTCTTTCAAATTGCTTGTGTGTAGGGGATTTTTGATTCTTGACTGTGATGAATCTTTTGAGGCATTGTACTCTAATCGCATGATCTTTTGAATTCTTTCTTGCCTATTGATTGAGGACAATCAAACGTTCAAGTTTGGGGGGTTTGATAAGCTCATTATTTTACTCACTTATCTATATTAGTTTCTACTATTTTATGTAGTTTTATTGAGTTTATATATATATTCTATGCATGAGTCTATATTAGGTGGTATTATGCGCATTTTGGTATTTTTGCAGGGTTTTAGGCCTAAGTTCACGAGAAATCCGTTCCGGAAGCAGTGACGTGTAAGAGTAGCAGTGAATATTTCTTCCACAAGAGGAATTCGAGCTATTGGCACAAGGCAATGGATGATGCTTTGAGTTAGCTCTCCAACGCAACTGGAATCGGGTCAATCGGAGTTCGGAGGAGGAAGTTATGGCCAAAACCGTGAGACCGCGCAGAAGGGGCGAGAAGCTACGTCGACAGACGCCAAATGGCATCGATCGACGCCGACCAAGAAGTCACGTCAATCGATGTGGATCAACCACGATCAACGCGAGGCTGTCTGCTGGAGCGGAAATTCGAGGAAAAACGGATTTATTCATATCTTTAGCCCTAGATTTGATAGGATACATATCCACCCCTATAAATAGCCTACTAAATTCGATTTTTCAGTACCAATCATCATAGTATTCAATTTTTTAGAGTTTGAAGACTTGGGAAACACGAAACCTTTTATTTTCTGGTAAGTTCTTTATGTTTATGCAATTTAATATGTTTTCTTTTGGATTTCTATCTGCGATGAGTGGCTAGAAACCCTAGCGGGTTCTAGGGGTTGATATTATTATGGATGCATGTTAGGATTAATTAATTAGGTTCATGATTCCTGTGTTTATTTCATAATTCTAGATTAATTCAAGGACCGAGAGGTGACGATTAATTTAGATGTCTAGCTAATGATAGAAGGACCGAGAGGTGAATATTAATAGTGGGAATAGGAATACATGATACGATCTACACTATCCAAACACATGTACTAGATGTAGGAATTGAACTGATTTGCTCATCAGATTGACTAATTTGGTGTACTTTGAGACCGAGCGGAGATAGTCACTAGTTAGTAATCTAGGTTATATTTGCCAAACAAGGAAATATAGCATTGTTGCAGTATTCCACCTGTTAAATTACTTGACTCCTACATGTCATCCATAATAAGAGTTCTTCCCTAGAATCTGTGTTCCTTTAAATTTGCTTTCAAAACTACTTTAATTTTCTGCATTGTTTTCATTACTTTTATAAAACCCTGATTTTGGATTCCTCAAACAGTGAATCTTAGGATTATAGCTAGTACATAGGATAGTTTCCCCGCACAATTCCCCTGGATCGATAACCTTAGGGTTTACAAATTTATTTGCCACTGTTTCTATAATTAATCTGTTAGAAATAACAGTGATCACCCCTGCGTGTTTTTAGTGTTTTCTCGCTTGAAAAAAATGTGAAGGAACCTTTTTTAGGTTCAGGGAGGTCCTATTTATACTTGGGGATCTTCAAATCTCGAAAAAATATGATTTTTGGGCCAAAACTCGTCAGAATTACCCGTTCAGCGACCCATAAAATGTGATCGGCGATCGCCAAAATTGCATGTGGGTCGCCGAAGTTGTGCCGAAGAAAAATCCATGAAATTACAAAATCGGCGACCCGGAGACGAAATTGGCGATCGCCGAAAATGAAATTGGGTCGCCGAATTTGTGCCGTATTCAAATGGCTGAAAATACGAATTCGGCGACCCGGGTGCGAAAACGGCGATCGCCGAAAATGCAATTTGGTCGCCGAAAATGCTTCGAACAGGATTTCTGCTTTTTCTTCGGTCTCTTCTCACTTCTTCACTTTCCCGATGCAAGTTAGCACCGATTGGCCCTATGATACTTGGTCAAATCTTGTAAACGGCTCAATTGTGTGTGAAATCTGCATAAACAACCACAAACTAACCCAAACGTAATAATCTTTTAAAGATCATAAGTAACAAATAAATTCCTCAGAAATGGTTTAGTTTGCAGTCAAAAGTGATCAGATTCACATCAGTAAAATGCACAAAATGAGTGTTTATCACTGGTACGCAGGGGTGGCGTATTGATGGACCGCAGTGAGATGTATTCGTCTGTCTGACATCAGCGAATACAAGATCTCGTTATTGATTGAGTCCAAACCCTAACGAAGGTTCAGGGGTTTGCACGGGTTGAATGTTGCTTTGACTTGCCATGGTGGAGAGCCTGAGTAACGTGATCATATATCCGCATCTTGGGTAACAGCAGTTCGTGTAGTACCGCCTGAGACTGGGTTTAGATAACCATATCCGAGTAATAGGATGGGGACATTCCCTGAGGAGCTCAATAACATTCATCGTGCCAAAGTCCTGCAGGCTCATTAAGTTCAGGCACGAGTGATAAGGATTGAGTGGTACTACTCAGAAATTATAAGATATTAATTAATTGTAGTTAGAGCTTGTCAGAGGCTCCGATTAATTAATGAATGTCCGGTAACCTTAAATATGGGGATTCTCAATTAATGCAGCCCGTTCTCATAACATGGTAATAAAGGGGTAGGTCAGTATTAATTCTGTGGTGAAAAAGAATTAATATTAATTAGTTAATTGTGTCTTGGGTTGTGGACATGAAATTAATTAATTTATAGGCCCACTTTATTAATTGCATTAGGTCCCAGGACTGGCCCAATTAAATATGCTGAAAAAAGGCCAGTAGCCCATTAGGGGTAAAAACCTGGGTCTATAAATAGACCACTCTCTCTGGAAACCCCAGAAACTTTTGAACACATTCAAATCAGTAAAACCCTAGAGGCAGAGAGAGAGAGGGCGGTGCCTGTAGTGGGGAGGAGAATGATTTTTCTGCTCCGGCATACAACACTGATCTGTGGAGTCCTCACCAGTAGCAGATCTGAACAACATTGGGACACAAGCTTGAAGATCTGATCTGGAGAACAAAATTCTTCCTTATTATTTTTTTATTTTCGATTTAATTTAGAAATTAGATTTCTAATTTCTGTTTCCGCATATTAAATCGAATCGCGTGGTTGAATTGAAAATTCGATATTTAAACACGAAAGATCGGATCAAACTCTACGGAATAACGGTAATCTCTCAATCCATGAATTGAATTAAATTCATAGGAGCATGCTAGGTTTTATTGTGAATTTTGGTTGTGTGCAATATCCATAAATCGATCCGGTTCACTTGGATTTTGTGATTCGGTTCACTGTTAAATCCCTACACGTATGCCCTGGTAGTGAAAGAGATACCATGGGATAGTGCACTATGATGCTGACATGCTAGGGGCCATGCCCTACTCAGACTAGCATCGTGATTGTGGTAGGAGGCCACCTCCTAGTCACATATTTTTTCGCAGATAGTTTAAATAGTAAAAGAGCATGCTCGTTCTCATAAAATATTTTGGTGCCATGGGAGGATTTCAAACTTAAAATCCCATGTGCAACCCAATGTAAAAGCATGACAAAATTATCTATACATGTATTATTTTTGGGCATGCGATCACTAAGTGCAATCTGTACTTTGCCCTGTGCATTAATTCTAAAATGTACTGGTTAAAAGAAGCTTTGCAGCAGGGTACGAAGTGGCATGCACTTCTTATGTTCACCTCTATATAGTTTAGAGATCATTTATCCACTAAGCGATTGATCATCTATTGATATAAAAATATTGAATATGTATAAATTTATTATCTTTATGATGTCAAATATGTTGTAATTAATATTTAAATATATAAATATATTATTTTAGAACAAAGATTATTAAAGAACAAAATTATTTTATTTTACCATCAATAGAAAAGTAATTATGATATATTAAGTATTTACAATGAGAATAACTTAAAAACTCAACTAAATTATATTATATATAAATGGTATAAATAATATTATTCACTAATATAAACAAATATATAATGTGATAGAGATGCTTATTAATTACAATATTTTATAAATTCCTACAAAAAATAATTCATATCTTCTTATCATTATTAATTTGAATTATTGTCTATTATTTACTTGATAGTTTTGAAGCTCTCATAATTAGTACAAATAATGCTCAATTGAAATAAATGATAAAATTTAAATGGAATATAATATCATTTGTTATAATATAATCTACTCATATATTAAAAGTAAATAGTCTTCATTATAATTGTTCCCCTCCAAATTAGTTTTTATTTATTTTATTATTATTTTAGAAAAAATTATTGACAAGGTGGGTAATGTAATGCGAATAACGCCAGTCTTCAGTTCTTCCAAAAATTGATATTAAACTGTATTATAAAAATTTACTCCAAAAATTTATATTTATTGAGTTGTAGAAGATCAAATTTATAACTTTGTGTTGGTCCTGAAATTAGAGTGCTAAACTGTGCAGCGGAAGGTTTGACTATGCAACGAAAGTAATAAAATACAGTTGCACTGGTTTGAGTAAACATAGTATAGTCACTTTAGTATGTAGAAGACTTAAGCTTAGGTCTGTTCTGGTTATGTCAGTTTCACATCATATACTCTTCAATACTTGGACAAGTATTGAAGATTTCAAAAGTCAGTTTCTGAAACAGCAAAATAGAGCAGGAATATAAGTATAGCAGTAAACAACACACAAGATTTATAGTGGTTCGGATCTCAATATTCTACATCCACTCTTCAGACCCAAGGTCTGGATATTTCACTAAGTAAGTACAAGCCTTCTTACGATCTATACACGGCCCGTCGGTGCCTCCGTCCTTTGTCTGCTGTGGCACTTGCCTAGGAATTCCTTACGGACTTAGTCTTGAGGTTAAAGTGAGGACGACAAACCGCAGCCTTCTTCCCGGTGGTTGGATATTTACTGTTCTTCCCAGAACCTAGGTGGTTGGCATATGCTTGTGAGAACCAGTATCCAGACTAGGAAACTGACTGCTATGAATATATCTCAGAAATATATATTCACCAAAGAAGAGCTTCAACTTTACAACTTCAGCCTCGTGCTAGGAGAAGATAGCACGGAGTACAACTTGAGTCGAAGACTCAAGTCTCGTGTAAAGAAACATGGAACTCAAAGAGTTTTAGCAGAGAGATGGCCTAGCAGAATGTCTTTTGTCGTGTGAAGACTTTTTAGTTCGTTCAAACTTCGTAACCATTTAAGGTTGAAGAGCAAACCTTTTTATAGAGGATTTCCTCTCCACATTTTGAATTTCTAACTGTTAGACACATAAACTAGACGTTAGACTCATGGAAGATATTTTCAATCATAGCCCATGCCTTAGGTCTGCTTTCTGATCTACACTACTGCGCCAGTGTACTGAGGGATTCAGGTTTGGATAACCTGGTACTGACTTACACTTGGGCATATATAAATGCCTAAGTTTGACTGAGCTTTGATATCTTTCGAATAGCTCGAGCTTTTAAGGTAGAGGCTATTATACTGACTTTCCAAGGTCAGTACAACTTAGCCCTCATACTGACTTCCCAAGGTAAGTATGGTAGACCTTCATACTGACTGTCCACAGTCAGTATGGAAAACGCCCTCATAATGATTTCTCCTTATTAGTATGGAAAACCCTCATACTGACATCTCCGAGTCAGTACGGGGAAGCCCTCATACTGACTTCTCCTGGTCAGCATGGAGAACTTTATACTGAGTGATTTAACTCAGTTTTGGTTAAGGCTGTACTTGGTGAAAACCAAGTTTCAGGCGTGCAAGTAGTCAGTTCTCGAGCATTCTCCTTTGCTCGATCTTCAGCCTAAGTTCTATTACAATTCGATCGATCCTATACAAGGATTACAATTTAGAACCCTAGACTCTTAAAAACTGACTAAGATGGCATACAATCTTTGACCCACCAAATACAACAAGTAAGGAATAATTTTTCTAACAAAAATCCTAACGATTTTCCCCTTTTTGGTGTGGTCAAAGCCATCTTTAACATAAGTTGATGAGGTGTGGATAACTTTAGATTTTTCATAGATTTGACAAATAGTCACATAAACTCAGAAAAGTTCCCCGTCAAAGTCAGCTTTCTACTTAAGATCTTCTCCTTATAGATTCATAGAGATATGGCTCGATTAATTTTAAAGTAAGTTTAGAGAAGTTTAAATCTTAAGTAGGAGAGAGTTAGAAGCTTGCTGATGATACTGGATTGTGTAAGTTTAGCGTATGAAGAACGAAGACCTTTGTTGGAGAAAAAGAGATTGTCATCAACAAGTCAGTTTACCCTTTAATAATTTTCATTACAAGTACAATGATAAAGTAACAAAAAGAAACCTATTACAGAACTACTGCAAGTCTATACTAGGCTGCTTCCAGTCTTCATGATATTCTTCGATCTGGCTGCAGCAGTAGCTTACTTTAGCTGGGATTATCGGAGGTCTGCTGGCATTGCCAATGGCAAAGGTAAACCATAGTTGTAATGGCAAGACATCTGGGATGCTCTTTCTCTGGTTCAAAGATGAGCAAAAGAGAACATCCCCTATGGTCGTCTTGCCCCTTCGAGCCTCTCTACTCATTCGATTGCATGAACTGGTTTCACAGTTTGCGCATTGATAAGTGTGCTATTTCGTTCACTTATCAATGGATTTTGAGGTTGTTTTGATAATATTATAACGTGTTTACTTTAAATTGTGAGCATCGCATTACTTTTGTACCTTAGTTGTTTGTTATGCTCGAAAGAGCAGGTTTTGGGAGTAAAAATTGACTAAGTCTGAAAAAGAGGGATTTTGGCCGTGTGCTCTGTTTCGATCGAAAGAAATTATGTCGGTCAAAATAGAGGAAGGTTGGTATGCGAGAGCTCGTTGAAATATCAAGCCGATCGACAGGAGAGACGGTCCTGTCGATCGACAGAAATTGTGTCGATTGACAGGGACCTTGGAGGTAGGCAGTCGACAGGGCCGCTCGAGTGTTCGAAGTTGAGGACCTATTTCGATCGACAAAAACTGTGTCGATCGAAATACGGGTCAAGTTGGCGAAATTTAATGCTTTTAAGTTATTTCCATGTTGGGATATTTATACCTAGTATATATAGTTTTGTTGAGGCGATTTTTGGGACTCATGCCACTTTTGAGACTTAAACCCAGGAGTTTTCCTTGCTCTTGAATTGCTTTTGATTTGTGGTGAGGATTGTGATCGAACCTTTTGAAGATTGGATGCAATATCAAGGCTTGTTTTCTCTATGAAGTTTTGTTACAGGTTTTATCTTTCCATATTTTTGTTTAACATGAATATGTGTAGGTAATCCTTTAATCAGATTCTAGGGTTTATGTGATTGTCTTGGATGCATGTTTAGGTAATTAAATCGATCAATATTTTAAATTAGTTTATCAATTCTTGTGCCTTTTCTTAATCTGATTAAATTGGCCATTTGATTAGGTTTTCATAATTAATTAATTTGAGACTGAAAAGTGAAAATTGATTAATGGATTTAAGAATTGATAATATGGATTTTTAATTGTGTCTGAGAAGAGGAATTTAATCCATAGGAATAAATCTGAAGTTTTTGGGAGTTGACAATTTTCCTAGAGACCGAAAGGATATAGGAAATTGACAATCTACTTTATGAATTGCCAAACCCTGGAATTTGTAATATTTTCCTGATGTTCCACCGAAATCTTTATTTTAAATTGATCGATGGAATTTCCTTGCATGCTATCCTTGATATGAACTTGCCCTTGAATCTGATCTTTTCTCTAAGTGTTTTAAAACCCAATTTTAAATCTCTGCTTTAATTTCATTTTCTTGCAAAAATTAGTTTTGAATTTCAAAACCCCTTCAAATTTCTATTTACTTAGACAACAAACCGAAAACAAATGTTTCAGTACATGAGATGTTCACTTTTACAATCTCTGTGGGATCGATAATTTAAACTTATCACTACTCTATAAGTATCATTAAAAAAATAGTGATCAAATTTTGGCGCCGTTGCCGGGGATTGTTTAGAATTATCTTGTTATTGAATCTGTTTAGGGTTTTTGATTTAAGTTGTAAATTTAATTTTAATTTCCCTTTCAGTTTTGCAGGATTTTCTTATTAGTTTCCTTTAAAATTTTCGCCACTTTTTCCTTTAAATTTTACCCTCTGTTTCGACCGTCAGCTTTCTTTTCGATCGACAGAACTGTTGCAGATTTGTCGATCGACACAAAGTCTGTCGACCGACAGGGAACTCGTTTTTCAGTTATTTCTGTTTTATCGGTTATTTCGTGTGTTAGTTAATTTATTTTAGTTTGTTTGCTGTTCTGTGTTTACTCACTCTTCCCTTGATTTATTTTCAGGTAGTTAATGCACACAAGGAGGAGTGGTAAGACACCGATTTCAATCGACCCTGAAATTGAGGCTACGTGCAGAAGAAACAACAGCAGGAGACACCGAGAGGAAGCCGCCTCCAGTAGTGAAACCATCAAGATGGCTGATGAAAATCAAGAGAATATCCCCAACCTTACTCCCTAGCAGACAACAGAACTTTTGAGAGAGATGCAAGCCATGTGGGAGCGCATGATTATGTTGGAGCAGGAAAGAGCCAACAACAGGAATCCTCGGGACAATAATCCACCCGGAGAGTCTTCAGATGATGAAGATGAGGATGATGATCTAGGGTTTGATGCTGACGAGGATGAAGATGCTATCCAGAAGTGATACAGACCTAAGTTCCAGGAGACTGATTTCAGCATTGGCATCAATGCCAATAACTTTGAGCTGAAGACTGGTTTGGTACAGATGGTTCAGCAGAATCAATATGGGGGCCGAGCTACTGAATACCCCTATGCTCATCTTGATAAATTTATCATGCTCTGCAACACTGTGAAGATCAATGGAGTCAGCAAAAGTGCCATGCGGATGAGGCTCTTTGCCTTTTCTCTGCGAGACAAGGCCCAGTCATGGTTTTCTTCTCTAGATAAAACCAACATCAGCAGTTGGAAGGAAATGAGGAACACATTCTTGGTGAATTTTTTTCCCTCAAGTGTCATCAGGCAAAGGAAGAAGGATATCAATAGGTTTTCTCAGAGACATGATGAGAATTTTTATGAGGCCTGGGAGAGATACAAAGAGTTGCTGAGAGTGTGCCCTGGCCACGGGTTATCTTTGGCAGATCAAGCTGACACGTTCTACGAAGGATTGAATGAAAGGACTATTGAGCTGGTGGATTCCACATTGGGGGACTCCGTGATGACAAAGGGTCCCAAGAGAGCCATGGCCTTCTTTCAAAAGATGGCAACTAACAGTCAAAGATGGTCTAGCAGCCGCAAGGAACCAGTTAAAGCTGTGGAGAAGGTGGCATAACCTGAGGTGGATTTGTTGGAAGAGATCAAGAAGCTGAGAGAGGATTTTGCCAAGATGGAATCTGGACAAACCGTTGCTGTTGTCGATCCAGTTCCGTCCTCTTCTTGTGAGACTGATGCCGCTGATGTCAATTTTGTCCAAAGAAATGGTTATCAGAATAACAACCGAGTAGGATATTCACAAAATCAGGGCTACAATCAAGGGTACAAACAGAACTACAACCAAGGCTACAATTCCAACAAGGCAAGGAATAACCCAAGTTTCTCATATTCAAATCCTGATGCTGCCGAGCAACCTCCCACTGGATTCAATGTGGAGAATGGAGAAATTGTGGAGCCAAAGAAGAAGCTGAACCTTGAGGAAATCCTAGCCAAGTTCATTCAAGGGTCCGATAAAAGAGTTGGGCAATTGGAGAAAGAAGTGGAAGGAATCAACTCCAAAGTGGATAGAGTGGAGAAACATGGTCAAATTATAGAGACACAGGTTAGCCAGATTGCCGCATCCCTTGGATCACAACATAAACAAGGGCAACTACCGAGCAACACTCAGGCAAACCCAAAGAATCAGAGGAATCAGGTCAATGCCATCACTTTGAGGGGTGGCAAGTCTTACAAGGGACCCGAACAAAAAGAGGCCGAATTTGAGGCCGAAGAAGGAAGTGAAAAGGAGCAGGAACCCGTGGCAGAACCCTCTGTTTCGATCGACAGAAATCCTGTCGATCGAAATAGAGGACCAGAACCAGAAGTCATTTCAGGAGGTCTTGTCAATCGACAACACCTCTGTCGATCGACACAGCCGCCGGGTCCCGAGGAAAATTTTCCCCCGATGCCGTTTCCGCAGCAATTTGCCTAGAAGAAGGTGAATGAGAGGTATGTATGGTTTTTAGAGAACTTGAAGAAGGTGCACATCAATATCCCTCTCGTGGAAGCTCTGCAGGAGATGCCGGGGTATATCAAATTCCTGAAGGATATGGTCGCTCAGAAGAGACCTATGCTGCAGCACGAGATGGTGAACCTGTTTGAGGAATGCAGTGCTATCATTCAAAAGAAGCTGCCTCTGAAAAGAGAGGATCCGGGTTCATTCACTATTTCTTGTGTTATAGGTGGAGAGACATTCGGCAAGGTGCTTTGCGATTCTGGAGCAAGCATCAATCTGATGCCGTTGTCCATTTTCAAGAGATTGGAGATTGGAAATATCAAGCCGACTACCATCACTCTTCATATGGCTGATAGATCAATCTCTTATCCTAGAGGAATTGTGGAGGATGTCTTGGTGAAGGTTAAAGATTTCATACTCCCGGCTTACTTCGTTGTTTTGGACATGGAGGAGGATCACAATATCCTGCTGATTCTGGGGAGACCATTTCTGAGGACCGGAGGAGCCCTGATCGATATTCGAGATGGGAAGCAGACATTTCGAGTCAACAATGAGTCTGTGACCTTCGAGATTTTCAAATCTATGCAAAAACGCGATGATGGGAGCTACCAAGAAGAATGTCATGTGATAGACAGTTTTGATCCGGTGATTTCTTCCCCTTTACTTTCTATTCATGTTGAAACTGATTATCTGGAACAATGCCTTTACCACTCTTTATTTTCTTTTTCAGAGCTAGATGAAGCTTGTGACGAGCTCTTAGATTTATTGTGGAGCTAGATGTGAAGGAAGAGTTGCCCAGGGCAAAGGAGAACAAAAGGGAGCCCCTACCAATCCAGTTTGTTAAAGAAGGAGAAAAAATTCGAGTGGGTGCCTCTGTTTCGCACGACAGAGCAGTTGTGTCGACTCCTGGAAATCTACCTTCCTGTCGATTGACACAAATCCTGTTGATCGACAGGGCTGCCGAAGACCACCAAGTCGACAGGCAGAGCAGGAAAAAGAAGAAGAAGCACATCGATCGACAGAGAGGTTGTGTCGACCAACACAACCATCCCAGAGGCTGAAAAACTGCCTGAACCACCTGTTTTGGAGCTGAAACCTCTTCTTTCTCATCTACAATATGCTTATTCGGGTCCTGACAATACTTATCCTGTAATTGTTTCATCTTTTCTTACTTCTACAGAGTTGGAGAAGCTGCTACGAGTTTTGAGGGACCACAAGTCAGCTATTGGATGGACACTGGCAGATATCAAAGGAATCAGTCCAACCATATGCCAGCATAGGATCAATTTGGAAGAAGAGGCTAAGCCGAAGAGACAAGCTCAAAGAAAACTCAACCCTACAATGCAAGAAGTCGTGAAGAAGGAAGTACTGATGCTTCTAGACAATGGGATGATCTATCCCATCTCCGATAGTCAATGGGTGAGTCCGACACAGGTTGTGGCCAAGAAAGGGGGAATGCAGATTGTGAAGAATGAGGATGGCGAAGAGGTGGTGATGAGACCAGTCATAGGATGGCGGTTTTGCATCGACTACCGAGCTCTGAATGCCGCCACATGCAATGATAACTTCCCTCTACCCTTCATCGATCAGATGCTTGACAGACTGTCAGGTTATCCCTACTACTGTTTCTGGATGGTTATTCTGGTTATAACAAAATTGCAGTGGCCCCGGAAGATCAGCATAAGACAGCTTTCACTTGCCCATATGGAGTCTTTGCCTACCGGAGAATGCCTTTTGGTTTGTGCAATGCACCTGCTACTTTTCAGAGGTGTATGATGTCTATTTTTCATGATCTTATTGAGCACATTATGGAGGTTTTCATGGATGACTTTTCTGTTTTTGGTAGCTCGTTTGATGTTTGTTTACAGAATTTAGCTACAGTAATGGAAAGGTGTGCTGAGACGAACCTGTGCCTGAATTGGGAGAAGTGTCACTTCATGGTGAAAGAAGGAATCGTACTAGGACACCAGGTGTCCTCTGAAGGTTTGGAAGTGGACAAGGCAAAAATCACGGTGATTGAGAAGATGCTGCCACCACTCAATGTGAAGGGAGTTCGGAGTTTCCTAGGTCATGCCGGGTTCTACTGCAGATTTATACAGGATTTCTCTAAGATTTCTAGACCTCTTTGTAATCTGCTTGAGAAAGATGTTTCTTTTATTTTTGATGCAGATTGTCTGAAGGCCTTTGAGCAGTTGAAGAAGGCATTGGTGACTGCTCCAGTTCTCACTTCTCCGGATTGGGATGAGCCCTTCGTGCTCGTGTGTGATGCTAGCAATTTTGCAGTTGGAGCGGTTTTAGGGCAGCTGAAAGGGAAGCTCTTCCATGTCATCCATTATGTCAGCAAGACTATGAACCCTGCTCAATGCAATTACACCACCATAGAGAAGGAGATGCTTGCTGTTGTTTACACATTTGATAAATTTTGGCCCCACTTGATAGGGTCGAAAACTGTTGTTTATACTGACCATGCTGCAATTAAATTTTTGTTTGCTAAGCAGGATGCCAAGCCAAGATTGATCCGATGGATCCTATTGCTTCAGGAGTTCGATGTGGAGATCAAGGACCGAAAGGGCTGTGAGAATGTGATTGCCGACCATCTCTCCAGGTTGGAGTATCCGATTGAGGGGGATGACCAGCAGTTGAGGATCCAAGAAAGCTTCCCCGATGAACAGGTCTTTGTATGCAGAGATAGGGACCTCAAGGAGTATTATTTCAACAAGACCCATTGGTATGCTGACTATGCCAACTATTTGGTGAGTGGAGTTCCCCCTCCGGAGTCTACCCCACAGGAAAGGAAGAGATTTTTGAAGGAGGTCCGATTCTACTATTGGGAGGATCCGTACCTGTGGCGCCGATGTGCCGATACCATTATCCACCGGTGCGTCCCTCAGCCTGAGTTCTTCAAGATCATCGAGGCTTGTCACTCCTCCCCTAGTGGTGGCCACTTTGCTGCCAACAGGACCGCCTTCAAGAACCTCTCTAGTGGGTTCTACTGGCCGAACATCCATGGCGATTGCAAGGCCTTTGTTTCTAACTGTGACAGGTGTCAAAGGATGGGCAATATTTCCAAGAAGGATGAGATGCCCCAGACCCCAGTGATTGAGGTCGAGATATTCGATGTGTGGGGATAGACTTCATGGGACCCTTCCCACCTTCAAGAGGTTTTACTTACATTCTTTTGGCTCTTGACTATGTTTCCAGGTGGGTGGAAGCCATTCCTACTACCACCAATGATGCCAAGGTTGTGGTGAACTTCCTTCAGAAGCATGTGGCGACTCGCTATGGCACTCTGAGGGCGTTGGTAAGCGATGGTGGTTCCCATTTTTGTAATCGTACTATAACTGTTCTTCTTGCTCGATATGGTGTCAAGCACAGGGTTACCACTCCATACCATCCTTAAGGGAATGGCCTCGTTGAGTTGTCCAATGGGGAGATCAAAGGGATCCTTGAGAAGACTGTCAAGATGAAGACGGATTGGGCATTCAAGCTTGATGACGCACTGTGGGCTTACCGTACTGCTTTCAAGACGCCGATTGGGATGTCTCCATTCCAGTTGGTCTTTGGTAACTCCTGTCATCTTCCTGTGGAGCTTGAGCACAAGGCATGGAGAACCATGAAGGAGCTAAATCTGAAATGGAAGGCTGCTACTGAAAGCCGAGCTGCTTACTTGAATGAGATGGACGAGTTCCGTGAGGAGGCTTATGAGAATTCCATGATCTACAAGCTCCGAGCAAAGAGATTCCATGATTAAGGCCTGAAGAGGCGACAATTCTACAAAGGGGATCTGGTCATGGTCTTTAATTCTCGCCTCCGCTTCATGCCAGGAAAGCTGTAGTCCAAGTGGAATAGACCATATATTGTGGTCAACATTGCCAGCAATGGAGTGGTGGAGTTAGCTGGACAAGATGGCATAATTTTCAGAGTAAATGGAAACCGAGTCAAGCACTACTACAGCCCGCTGCAGATTGGAGCAGTGGAAGTGTATTATCTGAACCGGCCGTGATTTGAGGTATCGTCAAGCTAACGAAGTTAAATGAAGCACTTGTTGGGAGTAACCCATCATTTTATTGCTTTATTTCAGCTTTAGAGTCAGTTTTTGAGTCATATGTAGTGCTAGGATTTTTCCTGCCTTAGAAAAAATTTTCAGCCTTAAATTTCGTTCTGAAAAATAAGCCTCTGTTTCGATCGACAGAAACTCTGTCGATCGACACAATAAAATATTTAAATTTTTTTTTCGATCGACACAATTTGTGTTGATCGACAAGTGTGTCAATTTAAAAATCGTAGTTATTTCTCTAATTACTTAATTAATTAATTATATAAAAAAATGAGAAAATCGCACGTCTGTCGATTGACAGAATTCATGTCGATCGAAACAGACGCGCGCGTCTACTATTTAAAAAACATTGAACATCCTTTTTTCTCCCTCATTCTATCTTCTCGCTCGACACACACACGCACACCTCCCCTCCCAAATCTCCTCCCAACCGATTTTCACCCATTCCAATCTATTCCACACGAGGTAAACTCTCTTCCCTACTCTCCTTTCGATTATTTGTTGTCTATTTCCTCACTTTTGTGCGAAAAATTGGTGTTTTGTGCCCTAGTTTTCCCCTTTGTGCTTTGGGTTGAATTGTTGGTTTTTACTTCGATTTGTTGCATATATCGGGTTACATTGGTTTGTTCTAGGTTGTAGGAGAATCGATATGAGTTCCTTGTTAGTTCATTGCTGATATTTGTGGATTTTTGAGGAATTGAGGATTCCAAATGCACCCCCTTTACTGTTGCTCAAGTTATACATTTCCAAATTGCAAATTAGGCTTGATTTGTTTATTGGTTGATGTTTTGCTCTTGGTTTTGGTGTTAATTGCATGATTTGGTGGTCAATTTGGATTGGGTATTCCCCAATTGAGGTGAATTTGAATTTTGTTTCATATGCAACCCCCTTTACTGTTGCTTGGTTTGTACCATTTCCTTGTGGAATTTCTCGTTCTTATGGCTTTTGCTTGTGTATTACACTTGGGTTTGGTATGAATTCCATGATTGGGTGGTTATTTTGCAATGGGCATGCTCCTTTTTGGTCAAATTTTGAATCTTCTTGCACTAAGCAAGTTTGGGGGAGTTGGTTGTTCGCTCCTAAATGCTCACGATGGGTTTTGTTGTTTTGTAGAAAAGTGGGCATGTAAACGTCTTCTTCTGACGAGGAGTACATTCCGGAGGATGAGGAGATGTACGATTAGGCTGAAGGAGATGATTTGGTTGAAACGGACTATGACGAAGGTGAGGAAGAAGAACAGGTCTTAGTCCCAGAGGAGCAGCCTGGTTGGATCCGGAATTTGCCTTTGCCGACCACCAGCAACGCTTTCGGCACATGCAACTCTTCCACTTGAAAGCAACCCGGTACCCTGATGCAGATGATTTGAGAAAGATGGGCTTAGGGGACGATGTTCAGCGACTGTTCGCCCGGTGTGGCTGGGGGCACTTCATTACTCAGATGTGGCCCACTATCCCGCCCCTGGTCCTGGAGTTTTTCGCTACAGTTCACATTATTGAGCCGCCCCGCAGCCAAGGCCCCGTCGAGCCTAATAGGATCAAGTTTCAGCTCCGGGGGCAGCCATACCGGCTTAGCAGATCGACATTGGACATGATTTTTGGTTGTGAACCGGGAGGACTTTACCACGAGCCGCCCGAATTTTAGATTGAGCTTTTCTGGCCTTCTATTTCTGCTGAGGCCGACTCGGGTAACTTCAACAAAGCAAACATGAAAGCAACAGCCATCGATAACCCGGTGCTACGATACATTCAGAAAGTCTTTGGGATCTCTGTCTTTGGCAGAAATAAGCACGGGAAAGCCCGTGGGAGCGAGGTCTTCTGTATTTGGGCTATGTTGAATGGCGTCCATCTCAGCTTGGCTGCTTTCCTGATGGAGAACTTGAAGAGACAGTCGGGTGCTACTACGAGTGATTCCTGGTGTGGAGGATTCGTGACTCCCATCGCCCGGAATGTAGGGATTCCCGTTGATGCCTTCACCCCACTAGGTGGTGTCCGGACATTGATGATCGACCAACTGGAGCAATTTCATTTTCTGGTGTACTTCCGAGGTGAGCTCTTCCTCCGGTTTTTGAATGGCAACCGATTTCTTCTTCCCGCTCCCAAGCTGACCCATGTCACGAACTCCGAGTACTGCGACAACTGGTTCATGGCGACACCAACTCATATGGATAGGACCCAAGGTCCCCGTGACGGTACACCGTCGGATCAGTGGGTTCGCACCCGCGAGGAGGAGGCCGAGAGACTAGCCGAGGAGCGGCGATGGGCTACTGCACAGCTATGAGATGAGCAGCCCAGCCTTGAGCACCACCCACTCCATTCCGAGTAGCCATTTTGACCGGGGGGTGGGATGGAGCTTCTACCTCTTATGCCGGCGCCAGTTCGTCCACCGCAGTTCCAGATTGGGGACAGTTCCTCCAGTTCATGCAAGATTAGAGGACAGACTTTGCCATCTTCCGTACCGAGCTCAGAGAGGTCCGTGATCATCAATTGGTACAGGACACATTACTTGCCGACGTCCGGACTCAGCAAGAGTCCTACAACGCTGCCCACAATGCTGCCATGGTGGATCTGACCCGCAGGATGGATGAGCACTTCTCTATTTTTGAGCCAGTTTTACGCTACACTTGCCGGATCTGGAGGGATGAGCGAGATCAAAGTCCACCACGGGAGTGAGGTCTAGATTCCCTTCCTACAAGCTGACTTTCAAACTTATTCTTCCCCTCGTGTTGAATAAGTTTGGGGGGAGGATGACTTGTGGGAATGGAATCCATTATCATTTACTTGCTTTATTTCGGATTTGATGTACTGCAGTTTATTTCCATGTATTTCAGTTATTTCCGTGTATTTCAGTTATTTCCCTGTACTTTATTTCTTTTCAGTTGTATTTGCTTCAGTCCAGTCATTCCTGATGTATTTGTTGTTTTTCAATGTAATTGTCCTTTGTTCCATAATCCGTTAAGTGTAACTTGAGATTATGTACTCTTTCTTCCCTAATTATGAACTTGTTTGATTGATGATTGGTCTGCAATGAGATTTAGACAATTAAGATTGCTTGATGAGTAGCCGATGATAGGAGAATACCGCATGATGAGTTGCTCTCTGATTTTGGATTTTGCTTGAATTATCTGGCTTGGATTGGATACTGTTAGGGAAGAACAAAAGAACGAAGTGAGATTTGTGCCTTAATATTTCTTTCATGTGTGATCGAGTTTGCAGTTGGATTCTAGAATTTGGCTTATTTCTCTATCGAGACTGTATTGATGTAAGACTTGGTGAAAATGATTTTAGGCATCTCTTTTCTTAGCCTTATCCCAAACACTAACCCTACACATGACCACTTGTAGCCACTTTGAGCCTGGAAAGTCTTTGTTTGATTTAAGTAGTGTTCTAGTGAGCCGGTTATGGATTAAATTGGAAAAAAAAAAAGAAGGGTAGTTTAATTATGAGCTGTGAGTTGTTGAAAATGTGAATGCTCATGGATTTGAGCTAACTTGGAAAAAAAAAAAGAAAAGAGAAAGAAAAGTGTTGAAAGAAATTGTTGGTAAAATAGTTTGCAAGGTGAATCTGTAATGAGAAAAAGAAAACAATACAAGTATAGAAAAGAGAAGTTGAGAAATTGATGTGATATGGGTTGACAGTTGGGAAGTTGTAAAAATCGTAAGTGTGCTAGTCACTCAGCCTAAAACGACCTACCTTCTAGGAAAGCCTCATTACAACCAAATAAAAGACCTTTTTGATTCACCGAGTTATTTTACTTTCTAAGCAGTGGAGAGATGAGAAATTTGCCAAACTTATGGTTAAGAGAACTGTATTACTTTGAATTGAGTGAAACACATGTCCTAAACACTTGAGTGATGAGTGATTGATGAAATTCTTCCTATCTGTGAGGTTCTTCCCGAAACTGTTGATAATTTGGATTGGATTTTGATTGCATTATCTTTTGGATGAGAGTGTACTTAGATTGTGATGAATCTTGTGAGGCATTGATCTCTGTCTGCATGAATTTAAGTTTCTTTTGGTGTCTTGATCGAGGACGATCAATAGTTCAAGTTTGGGGGAGTTGATAAGTGCGCTATTTCATTCACTTATCAATGGATTTTGAGGTAGTTTTGATAATATTATGACGTGTTTACTTTAAATTCTGAGCATCGCATTACTTTTGTACCTAAGTTGTTTGTTATGCTCGAAAATACAGGTTTTGGGAGTAAAAATTGACTAAGTCTGAAAAGGAGGGATTTTGGCCGTGTGCTCTGTTTCGATCGACATAAATTGTGTCGATCGAAATAGAGAAAAGTTGGTACGCGAGAAATCGTTGAAATATCAAGTCGATCGATAGGAGAGACGGTCCTGTCGATCGACAGGGACCTCGGAGGCAGGCAGTCAACAGGACCGCTCAAGTGTTCAAAGTTGAGGACCTATTTCGATTGACAGAAACTGTGTCGATCGAAATACGGGTCAAGCTGGCAAAATTTAATACTTTTAAGTTATTTCCATGTTGGGATATTTATACCTAGTATATATAGTTTTGTTGAGGCGATTTTTGGGACTCATGCCACTTTTGAGACTTAAACCTAGGAGTTTTTCTTGCTCTTGAATTGCTTTTGATTTGTGGTGAGGATTGTGATCGAACATTTTGAAGATTGGATGCAATATCAAGGCTTGTTTTCTCTATGAAGTTTTGTTACAGGTTTTATCTTTCCATGTTTTTGTTTAATATGAATATGTGTAGGTAATCCTTTAATCAGATTCTAGGGTTTATGTGATTGTCTTGGATGCATGTTTAGGTAATTAAATCGATCAATATTTTAAATTAGTTTATCAATTCTTGTGCCTTTTCTTAATCTGATTAAATTGGCCATTTGATTAGGTTTTCATAATTAATTAATTTGAGACTGAAAAGTGAAAATTGATTAATGGATTTAAGAATTGATAATATGGATTTTTAATTGTGTCTGAGAAGAGGAATTTAATCCATAGGAATAAATCTGAAGTTTTTGGGAGTTGTTAATTTTCCTAGAGATCGAAAGGATATAGGAAATTGACAATCTACTTTATGAATTGCCAAACCCTGGAATTTGTAATATTTTCCTGATGTTCCACCTAAATCTTTATTTTAATTTGATCGATGAAATTTCCTTGCATGCTATCCTTGATATGAATTTGCCCTGGAATCTGATCTTTTCTCTAAGTGTTTTAAAACCCAATTTTAAATCTCTGCTTTAATTTAATTTTCTTGCAATAATTAGTTTTAAATTTCAAAACCCTTTCAAATTTCTATTTACTTAGACAACAAACCGAAAACAAATGTTTCAGTACATGAGATGTTCGCTTTTACAATCTCCGTGGGATCGATAATTTAAACTTGTCACTACTCTATAAGCATCATTAAAAAAATAGTGATCAAATTTTGATTGCGCATCATGCAGCGAAGAGCTCTCTAAAAGGAGCTAGACCAGTCTGTGCCTACGTGCCTCTTTGACACTTCACAGTAGACTTGGAAAGATTTTCTTTGACTCTACTGTAGTAGTAGGAGCTGCTCTGCTCTGCTCAAACTTTTGGGATATCCAAAAATTAGAAAAGATGGTAACGTACCACAAACTCTCCACCTTGCCACTTAAACTAATTATTTTCATCTCGCAATCACTAAACCACACCATCCATTGATTTCTAATTCTCTCCAATGATCCCCATTATATATAGAGCTATAAAACTCAGATCAAATTAGTTCAATCATTCTTAACAGACCAACTTAAAATCTTGTCAATAGCATTATCCTATGTAAAAACCTTAGTTACAAAACATTCCCCTGCTTATAGCATCCCTAATAAAAGAAGATTTAAAGTGATAGGTGGCTCTATCATCTAATCTAGCTCATATATTCCGGATTAGCAAATCGAGCTTTACAAGCAATGTATGCTGATCCTCAACGCCAACCGCTTACATGTGCAAATGGTTCAGAGCTACCCTCACCAGACTTACACTGCAATGGTTCATTCGAAAATCAAAGGGCTCTTTTGCTGATCTACATCAGCAATTTGCCAACCACTTTATCTAGTAGCCATGTGACAAACGAGCACCTAGGCAAATATCTCGGAGTTACCTGAAAAGTCCAACCCAAATATCTTTTCGAGTTAAAAAGTCTCCAAATTAGGGTACACATTCCCCATAAGGTACATAATCCTTAAAAGGTACACATTCCCATTTGAAACACAGAAGGTTGCACAAAATGATCAGCCATCCTATGACACGTAAAAACGGATACTCAATTATTTTGAATGGACGAAATGGTTTGAGTTTATTCTTTGGAAAATGTCTCATAGTTTTCAGAGAAATAAAGAGGTTATTGTTTGGGTTCAAATCTAATTTGTGAGGTAGGGTGAATGTAATATCCCGGATTTAATTAAGTCGTATTATGTTTAATTAAATAAATAAAGGTTTATTTAAGTAATTATTGTTTTTAATTACTTTTGCAACGGGAAATGACATCCGACGTGACATGCAAATTCATTTCTTGCAAGTAATATGCCTATGGGTATGCTCTGTGAAACCCTAAGTGGTCATGCAACAACATTTTACGTAGGAAACCCGAGCGCGGCGAATTATTGTCCCAAGTACAATTGAGTAGCGATTAAATTAACAACTCACACCTAAATGTTCTGTTTCTTTCACCGAGCTAGGGTATGCTTGAGATTAAATTATGGAAGGGTAGGAAACAATCGGAATGAGATTCTGAGATGCGATGACTATTCTGTGAATTATTGAATTTTTGAGTTCAGGGCGGTAATGCGATAATTCCAAAAATTATGAAATCACACCAACGAGTAGAACTCGTTATTTGGAACATTTTCGTGAATGTCCGTTTTTAGTTTTGGGATGCCGAGAGCTCTAGTGAGTGATGGTGGTTCTCTCTTTTGTAACAAGTTACTTACTTCTCTTCTTCCTAGGTATGGAGTCAAGCACCGCGTCACTACTCCGTATCACCCTCAAAGGAATGGCTTGATGGAGCTTTCCAACCACGAGATAAAGCAGATTCTGGAGAAGACGGTGAGGCAAAGGAAAGATTGGGCCTTGAAGCTCGATGACGCGCTGTGGGCATATCGCACCGCCTAAAAGATACCCATATGCATGTCTCCGTACCAGCTTGTGGTTGGAAAATCTTATCATCTCCTAGTCAAGATGGAACATAAAGTGTGGAGAGCAACAAAGGAGATCAATTTGGATTGGAAGCTAGCCACTCCTGATCGAGCCATGGCCCTGAATGAATTGGAGGATTTTAGGGACGAGTCTTATGAAAACAACGTCATTTACAAGACACAGGCTAAGAGATTCCACGATCGTGGGATTTGCCAGCATGTCTTCAATTCTGACGACAAGATACTCCTCTTCAATTCCCGCCATAGATTCATGCCTGGTAAGCTATAGTCGAAGTGGACTGGCCCCAACACGGTGGTATGCGCCTATCCGAATGGCGTAGTTGAGCTGGCCGGTCAAGATGGCACTACATTGAAATTGAATGGGCAAAGGCTAAAGAAATACTACACTCCGCTGCAAATTGGTGTTGTAGAGGTGTACTATCTAGACCGCCCATGATTGTTGGTATTGTCGAGCTAGCAACATTAAATCATGCTCTTGTTGGGAGGTAACTCAATGATTTAGTTGTTGTTTTTCGTTTAATTTTCCTTTCATTTGAATTTTGAATTTTAGTTCTGTTATTTTTTAGTCGAAATGGGCGTTCATCGAGTTTTGCATTAGTTTTTCACTATTTTAGTCGTTCATCCCGGGTGGCAGACAAAGGTTCGACTTTGACCAACATGGCTTCATGTCAATCGATGTCGAGAGCTATCCACATTGACCGACTCTATGACACGTCGATCGGCGTCCAGTCGTTGGTCGAATCCCACGTTGAAGTCCACAAGTTTTAATTTTGTTTTTAATTACTATATATATATATATAAGGGGGAATTTACGTCGACCGACGCACGCCCGCATCGGCCGAAGTCGAGGGATAAGATGCACGGGTCGGTATGTTTGAAACAAGTTTTTTTTCTTTCTCCTCACTCCACACATGACACACACTTCTCCCCAACATAAAAACCCTCGACAATTCTTCTCCAATTGCCGAGTTCAACGCAAGCTACTACTCATGGCTGGGGGAAGACCCGTATTCTGGATTGGTGATGAAGAAACATCATACTACAAGCTACTTCGAGCCACTATTTGCCAGAACCGGTACCCTGCCCACACACGATGGACCAGTTGGGCATTTGAGCTGATGTGGAGGCTCTTCTTAGGAGAGTCAACTGGAGGCGATGGATGACCGCACATTGGGTCATGTACCCTTCTCTAGTGCGGGAGTTCTTTGCCACATTCACGGTGGAAAAGGCACGAACTGATGTTGAACCTCTTGCTATCCACTTTTGGTTGTGCAATCAGAGGTTCTCCTTGACGAGGAAGCAGCTGGACGAGATCTTGGGAGGCCCTATAGGAGGATGCTACCACCACCCAGCAGAGCTTAACCGAGTGGGATTTTGGAAACAGATTGTAGCGGAGGCTGACGAGCGGGGGGATCTCGATTCAAGGGCTCTTAGAGCCTTCTCTATCGATAATCCCATTTTCTGATACATCCAGTGATGCATGGGGATGTCTGTTCCTGGTCAGAACGAGAGTGGGAAGGTCAGATTCCCCGAGTTGTTGGCCCTCTGGGGCATCCTCACGAGGACCATGGTTAGTATGGCAGCATTGCTGATGGATAATTGGGAGAGAAAAAAGAGGGCAAAGTCTGTCACTATCTGGAGTGGGGGATTGATCACCCCCATCGCTGAGCACTTGGGCGTCCCGACTGTGGATTTGATAGCTTGTCCACCACCCACCGACCTTGATGACTTGCAATTTATACAGATGTAGGTGATTTCTCGCCGGCCGTAAGGCGGTTGGTTCTGGAGATTATCCAACGGCGACCGCTTCCCTCTTCCCTGACCAGATCTGACACATTCACGAATTTAAATTTCCGTGAAAACTGGCTCATGAGAACTGATGCTCACATGCAGCTCATCGTTGGCCCGTGAGGAGTAGGCACCAACACGTCCTGCCTTCAACACCATCCACGGACGAGGCCTGATCAGCGCATTCTTATCGCCGAGGAGAAGAGAGAGGAGTAGTGATAACTGCAGTTTAGCGGTTAAGCAAATAATATTTTTTTACACCCTAAGGTGGTCGATCCCACAGGGACTGTGCAACGATAAATCCAAAGTACTAGTTATAATTCTTAGAACATAGAAGTTTGAGGAATTTGAAAAAGGGGTTTTGTTTTGTAAATTAAAGATATCAATGCAGAAAATAAAGGGTTTTGAAAACAATTAAAGGAAGTACAGCCAATTTGATAACTGCAGTTTAGCGGTTAAGCAAATAATATTTTTTTACACCCTAAGGTGGTCGATCCCACAGGGACTGTGCAACGATAAATCCAAAGTACTAGTTATAATTCTTATAACATAGAAGTTTGAGGAATTTGAAAAAGGGGTTTTATTTTGTAAATTAAAGATATCAATGCAGAAAATAAAGGGTTTTGAAAACAATTAAAGGAAGCACAGATCCTAGGGCAGATAATCTAATCTTCAACATGTAATATCAATCAACTCAGCAATGGGGAAAACATAGATTTTTGTGGATTAAATTCCTTGGTCAGGCAATTAAATCCTAGATTATTAATTAGTGACTATCTCCTCTCGGTCTCAAGAACACCAAATTAATCAATCTCAATAATTATCTAACTATTCCTATGTAGGTTTCTTCCTTTTGAGACAGAAAACAAACACAATTAATTCTCTCTTCCTGTTAATAATTTTCATCTCTCAATCTATCAATTATTAACTATAAACCTAGATCTCAATTCACCTCTCGGTCTTCTTTTAATCTAGATTATAAAATTAAATCAGAGAATTAATCCATGCTATATGAGTTGATATCAATTAGACATGCATCAGAAAAGAAATCATAACCCTAGAACCTGTTTAGGGTTCTAGCCACAAATCATGACTAGAAAATAAAGAAACATATTATTAATGAACTTACAAATAAAATAGGAACCTTCAATGTCTTGAAAAAATCCAATGTATTCAGCAAAAACAGAGAAAAGAAGATCCAATTTCGTGCCTAAGAGTTCATATTTATAGAGGGGGAAAAAGATTTAATTTGAGTATTGGGTAAAAATAGCAAAAACTGCCAAAACAGGCCCAAAATAGCTTTTTCGGGCTTCTGTGTCGATCGAAACAAATCCTGTCGGTCGACAGGAATGTTTTGACCTCTGTTTCGGTCGACACAAATCCTGTCTCTCGACACAGAAACATCTGTCTGCGCAGTCTCACGATTTTGGCCATAACTTTTGCTTCCGATTTCCAGTTGCGTTGGAAAGCTAACTCAAAGATCTTTCCATCCATGTGCTCCATTAGCTCAGATTCCATCTGTAGAAGAATTCGTGACTGTTCCTTTGAACATCATCTGCTTTCGGTACGGGTTTCCATTGGATTTGGCCTAAAACCTGCAAAATTCACCCATCAAAGGCATAACACCCTCTAAAGTAGACTCATGCACAATAATAAGTAAAAACATAACACAAAGCACATGAAACAATGGAGAAAAATATAGATAAGTGAGTATAATTATGAGCTTATCAAGTAGCGCCAGCGATAGCTACGGCACCAAAGCACCGCGGCAACTGATGATATGATGGGGATGCCGCTAAGGAGCAGGGGACTGCATTCTTCGGTGGAGAGAGGTCGAGCTCTACTGAGCCGGATTGGGCTCGGTACATGGACTTTATGCAGTAGCAGCAGTAGTTGGCCGAGTAGCAGTGCACTTTCATGGAGCAGCAGTATACCTTCATAGAGCAGCAGTGCACTTCCTTTTAGGAGATGCGCACGTCTATCGAGGGAGTGTGTACCTCGTTTGAGGAGGAGCGAGTGATCAATGCAAGCCATCGGAAGTTGATTGATGCACAACTGCAGCACTTGACAGGGAGGATGGAGGAGATCTACCTCTACATTGAGCCCATGACCAACTATCGGACGTGGAGGCATCGAAGATTGGATGATGACACTGGCCCCACCGACCAGTCTTGAGGTACCGTTTCATTTTTCCAGTCTGACTTTCAAACGTTTCCACTCCTTCGAGTGAAATAAGTTTGGGGGATGAGGACATGGAAAAGGGAAACGTTTTTATTGCTTTATGTTATTTATTGCTTTTTGTTTGATGCATCGTAGGTAGGAGTCATGTCACAATTGCTGCATATTGTCATAAGCTAGTAGTTTAGTTTTTATTTTAGGAGCTTTGAACCTAGGGCAATTGGAACTATTTGATGATGTTGGTTTGAGAATTTGACTCGTCTTCCCTGGAACGAAAATAGTTGGTTTATGATTGATTATTTATGGATATGGAATGAAAATCTTTCTGATAGAGTAGCCAATGATAGGAGTAACTTGCTTGATGAGTCGCTCTCTAATGCATGATTGTGCATGATGGACTATTTGAATTTGATAATTGTTGAAGAGCAACAAAAATTTAAACCTGTGTGAGAATTTGAGCCTTATTATTCTTTTGATGTGGGGCAAGGCCTTTACCAAGAGCTTTCTAGAATTTGACAAATTTCTCTCTTAAGGTTGCATAAGTGTAGTAATAGGGTAAAAATGATGATAGGTATGTTCTTTCATAAACCATTCCCCGTACACTAATCATTGATTATCTCCACTCGTAGCTCATTTGAGCCTTGAATAAATTTTCTTTGAGTTAGAATGGTTGATAACCGTGAGGAGTAGATGGTTGGATAATGTGGATTGTTGGGATTTAATTGTGGTTTTTTTGGGACTAAATGAAAATTAGGGTCTCAAGGGTAAAGATGAATTAGGGTTCCAAGAGTGAAAATGAAAAAGAGTGAACACGAGTTCATAAAAGAAAAAACAATGTAAGTTCACAAAATAAATGTTGTGAAAAGAAAGAAAAAAATGAATGAGATGTGACCTAAAAAAAAAAAAAAAAAAAAAAAGAGGTGGAAGTGATTGAGAAAATGATGAAAGAAAAATGTGCTCATGAGTTGAAGTGGTTGTGGTGTGATTGGTGTTGACACTATATTGAGAAATCTTAAGTCACTTAGCCAAAAATACCCCACCTTCTTAGGTAAGCCACGTTACAACCAAATTAAGACCTATTTGATTCCCTGAAAAACTACACTATTAAGCAGTGGAGAGATGAGGAACTTGTCAAACCTATGGTATGTGTGAGCTTTTGCCTTGAATTGAGAGAAACACATACCCATAAACACTTGAGCGATGAGTGCAAACAGTGCCCTCTGAGGTTCCTCTTCGACGATTTGATGATTTGAACTATGTCTAGATTGTGTGATTTATGTGGATGAGTGTTACTTGAATAGTAAAGGGACTTGTAAGGCATTGCACACTTGTCTCTGCATGTGATTTGAGTTCTTGTCTGTGAATTGATCAAGGACGATCAATAGTTTAAGTTTGGGGGAGTTGATAAGTTCGTATTTTCACTAACTTATCAATGAATTCTTAGGTTGTTTTAATTGTTTTTAATGCATTTTACTTGTTTTATCATGCATGAAAGGGTTTTCGTACGTATTATGCTCGTGGTGGTGTGTTATGTAGGTTTAGGGTCGAATTTGGCTAAGCATGGAGAAGGACACTTGTGGGAGCTTTGATTTCGACAAACGTGGGGCTACATCGGTCGACATGAATCCAGTGGATCGATCGAGGTGAAGGTTCAGACAGGATTGTCGCGTGAAGATCCACGTTGGTCGATGCAATTGTGCATCAGTCGATGTCCACAGCCAGCGATGATTGTTCTATGATCGATGTTGGGATCAAAACGAGCATCCACGTCGATCGACGTTGACTTTATTGGCCTAAGATTTGATCGAGACTTGGAGATAGAGTTATATCTAATCTCATAGGCCTAATAGGATACATCCACCACTATTATAAATAACCCTATAAGTCGAAAATTTTAGATTGATGCATTATTTTAGAGACTTATTTCCCAGCTGTAGTTGTAATCTTTTCGAGTCGACTTGTGGAGTTTATGTGTAGAGATTTTGCATCGATTTCTACATTCAGTTTAATTATGCACATCAATTTCAGGTTTTATCTTTCTTTGATAATATTTGTAATGATTATGTGTAACTAAACTTCCATTAGATTCTAGGGTTTCGAACTATTATGCTTGCATATTTGATTAATTGAATTAATTTGTCTTTCCTATCGTAGTTTATGAAATCTAGGGTTTAATTTGCAATCTTGATTTGTTAGCCACTTATTAGGATTGATTAGTTGATAATTAAATACTCAAAAGGTAATAATTGTCAATGGAAAAAGATTGTCATAATATAATTTTATTTCATTTCTGAAAAGAGGGAAATAGGTTATTGAAATAAATCTGTAGGGTTATGGAGTTAATTAGATTTCTCTCAAGACCGAAAGAATAGGGATATTTAATTAATCTACTGTATGAATTGTCTGACCTAGAAATTCTGATGTTTCACTATGATTAGGAATTAAATTGGTATTAATCAATTTATCATTACATGTATGGCGTAATAGGTAGAAAACCCTGGGATCTGTGTTTTCCATATTTGAATCCAAAAGTATTTTCAATTTTCCGTTTTAATTTTAAATTCCAAGTTATTTTATTTTTGAATGCTCAAAACCAAACTTTTGAATTTCCCTAAACAATGTTCCAAGAAACTACGTTTTAGTATATAGGGTTTTCGATATTTCACTCCTCTGGGTTCAATAATTTATTTGTCGTTGTATTATTAGCTTTAGCTAAATTGCTAATAAAAATAATTAGCGATCACTACTATGTTCTTTCTAGGAGAGAAAGAACACCAATAAAGTAACTCGAGCTTAGAAGATGCGTGTCTCGTGTTCAAAAGATGACACACGGTAGTCTTAGAGATAGCTTAATGATAGAAACGGTCGAGTTTTTACTTGAGCAAAGTTTTAGAGCTTTTTCTTGTTTCTATATTTTATTACTTTAGATACTTTGTGTATTTATAGACGAAGTGTGAGTTATGCAAATTGTAGACATTTAGAGACATTTGAGCATCGTCCAATATGATGCATATCTTTTTTAAGGGAGCAGGGTGCTTTTTCTGAGGTTCGACACCTGCTACGTTCTTTTCTGACACAGGATGTCGACATTTTGCTTTTGTCTCAGAACAACTTTGCCAATCTGAGGAACTTAAACTAGTTATTATTTCATAGTCTTCAATGAATCTCCACTCTTAAAGACTGATCTTTGCTGATTCTTCCGACTTGTTCTCTTTGTCACTTCATGCGAGTAGGAACTGACTTTGTAAACTGAAGATGATCCAGGCTGGTGTCTTCGGTCAATTTCTCTGAATCATCAGCTCCAAACTGGTAGCTAGTCTCTCCTTGCTCCACACGATTCAAACTGGAGCTTTGTGTTTCCACCCAGTTTGTCTTGATTAGCTTTGTTAGTTATGTTACAACTCCATATATCCCAATAGGACTTTACAAGTTTATGTGAACTAAGTTAATCTAGAGACACTTCTAACTTGGTGGATTCTATACAGGCTTTTGACAAATCAAAATAATAAATAGGTAGGGATACTTCCAACCATGGGTGACCATTCATATATTTTACAAAATTGTTGTGATTGAGTTAAAGTAATAATTGGTGATATGGACGAGAAAAAAATTAATAAACAATTAAAGAGGTTGATCCGAAAGTGGGGCTGACCTGTTTTGTATTGGAGGAAAGGAGGGGGAAATTAGGGTTTCGAAACATTTATATTTGTCTCGAAAAGGAAATAAAATAATTAAATTTGACATTTTGCGACATAGATAATTCGTAGCATATTCAGATGAACTCTAAATCGAGCAAACTAAATTTTTGTGCAAAGTCTCCTATGAGACAGTCTCATCATATTTAATTGTGAAACGGATTTAATCCTACCCATATTTTTTAAATGGATTTTTAATGGATATTACCTAAAATATAAATCTTTCTCCCGCTCCTTTTCCTTGACGCAACTTTCCTCCCCTACTTTGAAATGTTTTGCAGCAATGGAGATCTCCCATACTCGTATGCCCTTCCATTGACAAAGTCTGGATTTCCTCATCGCCGTTCAAGAACCCTATGGCCTCCGTCAAGATTCGTCAGCCCGATCTCTACGTGGATGACCATCTCACCGTCCACGACATTGAGAGCGTGCTGAATCCCACGACAATGGGTGTTGAATAATGATATATGTATCATCCCGATCAACCACAACGCACGGAACCTCAAATCCTGTCATTCGGATCCACTGATCTGTTGATTTCATTCTCTTCCATGATTAGCAAGAAATAAGCAACTAAACTCCTTCCCAAATGATGTATTCATTCACTGTAGATGATGTATTCCTTTACTGTAAATGATGTATTCAGCAATTAAGTTTCTTTTGTTCTCAAATGATGTATTCATTTACTGTAAATGATGTATTTTGTTTAAGTAATTGATGTATTTTTAGTTTTTCTTTACTTAACAAATGATGCATTCCTTCAATAAGAATGATGTATTTTGTTTTAGTAAATGATGTATTTAGACTTTATTCATCATGAACACCATCAGGTACTGCGCGATGTCGATCGTCCATAGGAACTTCCCAGCCTCCTTCCATCCCACCCTCGCCACCAGGATCGCCCCCACGAAGTTCCCCACCACCGACAGGTGGGAGGAAAGGTTCGCCACCTTGCAAAGCCGCCTCTTACGCCTAGGTAGTCACTGCCTGTAGATCCTGAGGTCGAGGAAGACGATGGGCCCCATGAAGGCGCACCAGACGGTCGGGTGGAGCAGCGGCCACGAGGCGATGCGCGGCGGCACTCTGATGGCGACGAACGTGCAGACCACCTATGGGGCGAGAAAGAAGTTGACGCAGACGGGGTGGAAGCACACTCTCTTGAACATGGAGTAAACTGGGTGGGGTATTTGGTAAATGTAAAATATTTATAATATGGATCTTGTGAGATTCGTCTCACAATAAAAAATAATGAGACCGTCTCTCAGGAGACCAACTCAAATTTCTGTCGATTCGCATTGTCAAATATTATAATTTATATAATTCGTTTATCTCACTTTTAACTATAAATAGACCTGAATTAAATTTGAAATTTATATGGGCTAAGTCCAAAATGACCCAACAGAATAAAATAAGCCCATTTAATTAAAGTCAACCAGACATTAATCTATGAAAAGGTTAATATAACGAAGCCCAAATTAATAAAAATATACTTCATCCGACCCTCTTATCAAATCGGGCGTTCCAATTAAATTGGCCATTTTCCAAAAATGGTAACCTTTTCAAACTCAACAATAAAATATTCATTCCACTAACTTATTCTATACTTACAACTCTTAATTTTCGTGCTAAAAAGAAAAGGGTCTAATAAACCAGAACGGAGGGAGTATGTTTTTAGGTCTTACATTTGTTGCGATAAATTAACAAATGAATGGGATCGAACTTTTAACTTTTAGTAAGAACATAGGAATGCTTACATGATGCACATTCTCAAACTATTAACTCTTTTATTTTCACCAAAAAAAACATGCAATAACTAGTTTATACGACGTTTTTATTTTTTATTTTTATAAAGAGCAGAAAATTTGTAATACTCTGTTTTTGTAATAATTAAAGGGGATCTATCTCTGATTCTACTCCTGGGTTTTGGTATTATTTTATGACTTGCATGACTATCAAGTTTTCAACTGATCTTTGAATCTTATGCCAATATACTAAACTTTTCATCGAACTTTCCAATTTTTATCATGACATCTCAAGCTTACTTGCATCTACAAGGAGAAGATAAAATTATTGAAAAATATAATGAGAAGTGAGAGGATTGAAAACATGGAATGCCTTAGTCTCTATCAAATCCAACTGCCGTTTCAACAAATGCATGTAAACAATCCAATCCCCATTCCCCTTCACGCTGGCCATCGGCATCACATATCCCGACTTCCCTCCACACGGGAAATGATACGACCCAAACGCTGGCAATCCCCACCCGAAGTCCATCTTCCCCACCGGGAACCGCTGCCCCGACGACACCACCACCGCCGGCTCCTCTGCCGTCACCCTCTCCGCGTATATCTTCGCCAGCATCATATGAGGCCGCCGCTCCTCAACCTAGTCTATCAACCCGAGAAAATGCTCCTTCGCCCCCGCGCTCTGCAGTAGCTCGTGCACTTCATTTGCCACCCAATTCAATGGCTTCTCTGTCAGCACCTTTGTCTTCTTCTCCCCAAATGGGATTGACAAAACATTCCCAAAATATGGAGCAATCAGCTTGCTCTGTTCTTCGTCGCCGTCGATCAGCCGGCTCCTTCCGTCCACCACGATCCCCAGCCTGCAGATACTGTCCCCGCTGGAATAATCGCCGGAAACAATCATTTTCCAGAGGAATGCAGAAAATGCTTCGAGCTTTGTTCTTCGATTATCTCTAGAGTTGCCCCTATTGGCCTCTTCTTGGAGCTCTCTGATGCGGTCAGCCTTGACGTAATATATTCGACTAATTGCCTCCTCCTCCTCGTCTTCAAGCTTTTCGGCGGCGGGCGGCGGCGCTGACATTGTAACGTACATGTTGTCGACTGAAATATCGTAACTACCGGGGCGCCTGGGGTGAAGGAGGGAGCGTCGGAACGATGGCAGTTGAGACAGTTGCTTCGACCGCGCCGTCTCCGCCCATGAAAGGAGGAACATGTTGGCGGAGTAGGCGTCCGCCACCTGATGAGCGACGGTGCACGCAACCACCAGTCCTCCACGTTTGAGTTGGGTCACCTGTTACTAATGTGTGAGTTTACGGTCTCTGGCTAATACAAATAAAATAAAAATTACTTAAAAAAAAAAAAAAAAAAAAAGTTCCAATGCGACTACAAGATAGAAACGATTTTTCTTTAATTGAAGAAGGGAAGAAAAATCTTATGAGGGAATGATGCCCCGAGAGTTCAAAATTCGTCTTCATAATCACTTTAATTATATTAAATTATGTAATATTAATCTTCATGATTTATCGAGTTCATACTTCACATAAGTGAGAAGACACCGTTTAAACTCAACGGATTGACTTCTTAAAATATATTACTATAATTTATTATTTAAAACTCAATAATAATAATTATGAGACCTGAACAGCAAGAACGCCGCGCTTTCTCTGCGGCACGAGCTTGCCTCCAACGCTTTCATCAGGGTTATACAGATTAAGTTCCTCCAATCCAACGTCGGCAACCGCCTCGATGAAATCGACGCCGCCGTTGTTGCAGAGGAGTTCCGGCTCTCCGGTGGTGTTTTTGACCATAGCGCCCGCTAAGGCAGAATAAGAAACCAAAGTTTGGGACAAAGCCTTTTTGAGAACCCCAACAATCTTGGCAAAAGTGTGCTCCGTCTCGTTGTAATTGTAGCAGAAGAAGATGCCGAAATCGACCGGCGGCAATAGCAAGTCAAGGTTGGAGAGCGGCAGCCTGTGCTCATGCACTGGCAGCGCCGCCGCCACCACCTCACTTTTGCATACCGTCACCTCGAAATCTCTTTTCAAGCACATGTTTTGTGTTTTTTCTTTTTTTGGTTTGTCTGAGTTGGTGGTAGAGAGAGAGAGACAGACAGTAGGTCTGAGTGAAGATTTTGTGTGGTGCTAAAAAGGTAAATCAACATATATATTTATAAGGAGGAAGACGATTGAATATACTTTTAATTTTTTTTAATTAATTTAAATACATGCACTCATGTCTTTATAGAAATTCGATCACATAACCTCTTAATCATAAATAGAAAGTCTTTAGCATTGCACCCGGATCGAGAGACACCACCGAATATATCATGAGCAGTGTAGAGTGGAGAAGAACTAGTGGTAATGGTGATGGACACTGTTCGACTCAACCTAAAATCTTTCATGTTGTTCATTATCTTTATCAAGAGATCATCACTTCTTGTCTAAACTTCCAGTACGCTACCACTACCAGAGCCGGCAACATGTGGGGCACCTACCCTTTATATAAACTTCTTTTATGAAATTATTGTCAAGTCATGTAATTATGAGCACACAATTATCATTTCAAAATTTTATTGATTCGATTTAAATATTAAAATGGATATGCCAGATATTGATCCTTGTAACTCTTGTATGCTAAGAGAGCATTCTACCATTAAAGCTACGTGCACAATTCATATATTTTTTAATAAATTTTAAATAATATTTATTTATGTATTTTTAATCTGACTGAAATAAAGTAATAAATATTTGTTTTGTCATTTCATATTTTATAATTAGTCAAAAAATGGAGGTGTTTTTATAAACTCTTTGTGTATTTTTGTAAATAATCATTTTAATATATTTAATTCTTCTGAGTTAATATTGTATCATATTTTTAAAAATGTACTCCCTCCGTCCCTATATAATTATCCTGTTTCTAAATTGTTGGTCCCGAAATATCAGAGTCGTCGTATTGATAACTTAACAC
>JAPKLW010000417.1:414560-474192 GCA_026898455.1 Plectranthus barbatus
CTACATCCAATCATCGAAATAAACACGTAAACTTTGGAAATAAAATACTTTATTAGTTTCGAGTAATTCGTACAAAATCAAATTAATACACGGGATATTACATCGACATCCCATGCAAATGTGCACTAGATCGGGAATATTTAAACCCCGTTATCCGGTTGACAATAATCTGGTTTCTGTGTTTTCTATTTCTGCAGATTTGCTAGAACCTCATGGTATCAAATTCGCGCTTAAGGTTCCTGAATAGACTCGGGCTATGCATGAGGAGCTCACGACGTTAAATAAGAATAACACCTGGACTTTGGTTCTGCGCCCACAAAATGCAAATGTTGTTGGTTCGAAATGGGTCTATCGAACTAAGCTGCTTGTTGACGGTTCTGTTGATCGCTACAAAGCCCGGCTTGTAGCTCAAGGTTTTAGCCAAGTCCCTGGTTTTGATTTCACTCATACCTTCAGTCCTGTGGTGAAGGCATTGACTGTCCGTATTGTTATTGATGTGGCTGTCATGAACTCTTGGCCTCTTCATCAGTTTGATGTCAAGAAAGCCTTCTTAAATGGAATTCTATCTACACAGGTATTCATGGAGCAGCCTCCGGGATTTGTTGACTCACGTTATCCTTCTCATGTTTTTTGTCTGAAAAAGGCCATCTATGGACATCGGCAAGCACCATTGGCTTGGTACCAGCATTTTCGGACTTTTCTCTTATCTCTTGGTTTTCTATGCTGCTCTTTGGATACCTCCCTCTTTATGCTCAGTAAGCAGTCGGTTCTCATTTATTTACTGGTATATGTTGACGATATTATCATCACTAGAAGTAATTCTCTCGCCATCTCCACCCTGCTGTCTCGATTGAACAAGGAATTCAACACTAAGGATCTCGGGAAGCTTGGTTATTTTCTTTGTTTGGAAGCTATCCACTCGTCATCTGGGTTATATCTCACGCAGACTAAGTATGCCTTCGATATCCTCAAACGCGCAAAGATGATGGATGCGGAGCCAGTATCTACTCCATTAGCTTCGGGTGTCACCTTCACGTCGGATGGAGCTTCCTTCGAGGATCCGATGCTCTACCGGTCACTTCTTGGAGCATTACAATATCTTACCGTGACATGCCCGGACCTTGCTTACTCCGTCAACACCATGAGCCAATTCAAGAAAAATCCGACCATCGACCATTTTCAGGTTCTGAAAAGGATCCTTTGGTATGTTAAAGGTATAGTTCGATCTGGCTTGACATTCACTTCTGGAGGCACTTACTTGCGTGGTAATTCGGATGAGGATTGGGCACGCTGTCCAGATACGCGTCGCTCAACGTATGGATACTCCATTTTCCTGGATTCGAACATGGTTTCCTGGAGCGCAAAGAAGCAACCGACGATCTCCCACTCGAGCTGTGAATTGGAGTATTGTGTCGTTGCTAACACGGCTTTTGAAATGGAATGGATTTCAAATCTTGTGCGAGCTGAAAGTCGAGCTCCCGACAATGCCAGTGCTCTCTTTTTAGCACAGAATCCAATCTCTCACCAACGGGCGAAGCACATCGATATTGATTATCACTTTTTCCGCGAGCTGGTGACTTCGAACAAGCTGCAGACAAAGTTTATTCCTTCGGAGGATCAAATTGCTGACATCTTCACGAAGAGTCTGTCTAGGAGTCTTTTCGATCACTTCTGTATTAAGCTTAGACTTTCACCTCCGTCTTCACTTGCGGGGGGCTCTTGAGATATATTAGATATGCATATATCTTGTGTATCAAGTTTGTATATATCTTTAGATTAGATTACTTATATTTGTTTAGATTTGTTTTTCCCTTATATAAACTACATTGTACAAGTATTTTATTTGAGTGAAATAAAAGGAAAATATTTCCCTACATTAATAATTATTTTTACATAAAGAAAAACTAAGTATAATAGGAGTACAATATAGGAAAAACTATTAAATATAGGCCAAAACATCAATTTTAGTCCAAACTATCCGACTTATTTCAATTCTAGTACCAACTATTTCATTTCATAATTTTATGTTCAAACTATCAAAAACTATTCAAATCTAGGACGAAAAAATTTTCCGGCATCAGAAAAATGACGGAGCATGCCGAAAATCCATGTTATATTAAAAAAAATGACAGGTTGTAAATCAAATGATAAAGGTTTCCAGCATGCTTCCTCAGTTTTTTTTATGCCGAAAAAATTTATTTGTCCTAGATTTGAATAATTTTTGATAGTTTGAACTAGATTTGAATAGTTTTTGATAATTTGGACATAAAATTGTGAATTGAAATAGTTGGTACTAGAATTGAAAAAAAGAAGGATAGTTCGAACTAAAATTGATGTTTTGACCTTAAATATACCAAATGTATCATGCAACTCTTAAAAACATCACAATATATTTTTATCCATTAAATTAGAATCACTAAAAAATAGAATAACACCACACAAATGCAACTGTTGTCTTTTTTATAATAGACAATACGTAAACAATAACACTAATGAGAAACCGTTGTGTTTTAGCCTACTTTTTAGCAATTATTGTCTTTTCGAGACATGTTAACAACAAAATTTGTGTAAAACTGTTGTTTCGTAACCTATTTCTTAGAAATTATTATCTTTTCAATAACAAATAACACGTAAATGACAATACTAATGTAAAATTATGTGGTAATGGATAAGAATAGCCATTTTTTATTACTTAATTTATTTTAAATCTACCTACCAAATTAATATTAAATTATAACTATGAAATCATATTTTGGGGTCATTTGAGAACTATTCTATTTTTTTTTTTTTAAATTCTCCCTCAAGTATTTTTCTCTCAAATTATGCAAAAATTTTGAGGATATTTATGAAAGTTTTGATTTCAATTTTTCGAAAGATATGTAGCTTTCAACTATTTTTCTTTATGTTTCATCGATTTTATTCAATTATTGTGAGGATATTTGTTAAAATTTGAAAAATGCTAGTTTATTTAGAATTTTTGTAATATTAGGATTGTTCTTGGTAAAAATTTACATAAAAAAGATGTGGAAATATTTAATTTTGAAATTTTTGGTTTGTTTCGAAATTTAATTGGGTAAAAAAGATTTGAGATCTCGAGATAAAGATGTTGTGATCTCGAAATTTCGAGATATCGAGATCACGAGATTAAATCTTGAAAGTTTAAAAAATACTTTTCGAGATCTAAATTATTATTATTATAAAATTATTATTATCTCAAGGCATAGATAATAATTGAGATTAAACATATATAAATTAAAACAGATATTAGAGATTAAATAAAATTCATATTAAATATTTTATGATAATCTCGATATTAGCTTGTGGCTCTTGAATTCAATTAAAATTAAAACTTTGACAATTTAGTTTTGAGATTAACTTGTGGCTCTCAATTTGTTAATAAAATTGACTTAAATTGAATTTGATGTAATATAAAATTGAGATTATTTAAGTAATCTAGATTTTGATTATAATTGACTAATGTTGGGAATAGTGTACTATTTTAATTATATTGTAATTATAATTGTTTTGGTGCATCAAAGCTAGGTTTACTGAGTCTCTAGCAACTCAGCAATATGCTGAAATTGTAAAAAAATTGTAAAGAATACTTTTTGTTGAGTTTTAATAGAGTAAGGAATGGTTCGCTATTGGTTGCTTAAGAAGCTAGCAGAGCCTTTGAAGATTTGAATTGTCAGCAAATTCCGGAGGATTGAAGATTGCTGAAGAGGCTAGCAAAGCAATATGAAAAGATAGCAAGTATTGAGAAACACTTGAAGATTGTTGAAGACACTTAGCAAGTCACAAGGTTGCTAAAAGAAGCCAGCAGACAAATAGCAAAGACTCTGAAGTATAGCAAAATATATGTTTGCTAGATCTCAACAAGCACTTAGCGAACTCAGCAGAAAGTTCCGACAACAACATTCCCAGAGTCTAGCGCACATCTGAAGCAGGGAAATCAAATGAAAAGACTATCAGTTTAAGGATTTTATGGAATCTCCTGAATTTGAAGAAGTCCATATCAAAAGTCAGAAGGATTCCTAGGATCACTAAGAGATCCGTTCTGACACTATGCTTGCGTGTCAAAAAAGGACGAACCAGCGCAAGGAGACTTAAAACGTCTCTGTTGCAGCTCAGAAAAAGGAAGAAAGAAGATTGGACGTTCTCCAATCTGTCTCCAATGGACAAAAAAATCCAAAGTCTTGAATCTTTGTCTATAAATAGCAGAGGTTTTGCAGAAAAATAAAAAGATTGAAACCCAGCACCTCAAATGTTGGAGTTTAGTCTGCCATCAATCTAAGAACTTTTGAGCTTACAACGTTTTTTTCTAAGTCCTTGCTAAGTTAGAACCTCAGCAAGATAAGTGCAAGAACCATTAAAATTTTCGTTGTATTTACAATACTCTGATCTTGGGGACCTACAAGTAATTTAAAGTCGAGATAATAAAATTAATAATTATCTCAAAATGCACAAGTAACTAATTTTAGAGATAATGATAATTGAAATTTTAACTGGATTACAAACATTCTAAACATCTAGATTCAATAATTACCTTGATTTTTTAGACCAACATTTTATAAGTTAAAAAATATTTTTATTTAATTTTTTTAGTAGTCTAGATCTTGAGTGTTGGAGTATAATCTGCAAGATAATTACCTAAGTACTTTGAGAGCTTTAGGTCATATTTTCTAAGAACTTGCTAAGTCGAGACCAAAGCAAGATAAGTGCAAGACCTTTAATATTCCGTTGCATTAACAATTACTCCAAAGAAAGAGAGTCGTCAAGCGAGCCCCCATAGCATGTTTCTATATCTAACCAACTCGATTGGCTCATTGAGTTTCTCGACCTACATGGGATCGACCCACTTCTCAAACTAGTCTCCTCGACCCGCTCGAACCACTTCCTTCGAGTTATATTGAGACTACATCAACAAGTTGGATTTGAATTTATCTCAAATGACTAGATCTTTATTTCCTCAAGGCTTGCACTTATTAATAGAGATGAAGACACACAACGAGAAAGTTACGATCTTGAACGATTTTGAATTAGGAGAACCAGAAGTTATCAGCTCCAGCTTACGACTAGATATAAAGACCATATTGATGGGTTTAGTATACTGAAATCATTTATTATAATAGTATACAACAGTTTATTTCTCCTATTTGTTAACAATCTTACATGTATGAACAATGGTATCCTCTTGTCTCACTGATAGGGACGATCATACGGCGTGTTGTAGATCGCAGAAGACAGTATGATCACTTGACCTAGTGAGACATAAACCTGATCACAGTCGAGACAACGTATGAGGATACGTCTGTCCGGATGGCTGCGGCAGCGTCAGAATAAGTAATCTGTCTTGGTTACTTGACATGCTACGCAGAGGTGGCGTATTGATGGACCGCAGTGAGATGTATTCGTCTGTCTGACATCAGCGAATACAAGATCTCGTTATATTGATTGAGTCCAAACCCTAACGAAGGTTCAGGGGTTTGCACGGGTTGAATGTTGCTTTGACTTGCCATGGTGGAGAGCCTAAGTAACGTGCTCGTATATCCGCATCTTGGGTAACAACAGTTCGTGTAGTATCGCCTGAGACTGGGTTTAGGTAACCATATCCGAGTAATAGGATGGGGACATTCCTTGAGGAGCTCAATAACATTCATCGTGCCAAAGTCCTACTGACTAATTAAGTTCAACCACAAGTGATAAGGATTGAGTGGTACTACTCAGGAATAATAAGATATTAATTAATTGTAGTTAGAGCTTGTCAGAGGCTCCGATTAATTAAAGGATGTTCGGTAACCTTAAATATGGGGATTCTCAATTAATGCAACCCGTTCTCATGACGTGGTAATAAAGGGGTAGGTCAGTATTAATTATGTGGTGAAAAAGAATTAATATTAATTAATTAATTGTGTCCTGGGTTGTAGACATGAGAATTAATTAATTTATAGGTCCACTTTATTATTTGCATTAGGTCCCAGGTCTGGCCCAAATAAATATGCTGAATTGAGCCCAGGAGCCCATTAGGGTTTACAACCCTAGGTCTATAAATAGACAGCTCTCTCTCATAAGTTGTAACACAGTTGAAAAACCCTAAACCTAGAGAGAGAGAGAGTGGACGCCGTTTTCTAAAGAAAGAGGAGGAGAATTTCGATTCTGGTCCTGCTCAAACCACAGATCTACGGAGTCCTCACCAGTAGTAGATCTGAACAGTATTGGGATACAGATCTGAAGACCTGATCTGGAGAACAGTATTCTATTTTCTTTTCTTCTTTATTTTCAAATTTATCTAGAAATTAGAGTTCTAATTTCTGTTTCCGCAGATAAAATCGAATTGCGTGGTTGAATTAAAGTTGGAAATACAAACGCAAAAGATCGGATCAGACTCGACGAAATTAAGGTAATCCCTCAATCCACAAATTTGAGTAATAAATTCATAGGAGCATGCTAGGGTTTATTGTAAATTTAATTGTGCACAATATCCATAAATCGATCCGGTTCAAATTGATTTTGGTGATTCGGTTCACAGGAAAACCCTACACTTATAAGACTTTACATTTGAAAACAAACTGAAACTAACCTAGAGACAATTCTAAACTGTTTAGATCTTGAACAAAAGATATGAATTTTTAACCAACCAAAACATAATAATTAAGAAAATTCTAACAAATTTTAAACTATTCTCTGATTTTGAAACTAGCATTTTATAAGTTAATTTTTTTAAGAAAAAAAATTAGTGTTCGAGATTTCGAAATATAATTATTTTCATTTAAGTAAATTTTTAACTTAATTTCTTTTAATATTAATTTCATTTAAGTGGAATTAAAAAAAAAGTTATTGAAATTGGCTCTCGACATTTACTGGAATTGAGATCTCGAAATGAAATTCTAATTAAAAAAAGTTAATATTAATTTGAATGAATAATATATATCAAATTATTAAAATATATAAAATTTATGACTTAGCTAATCATTAATTTAAATGAATAACATATATTCAATTATTTATAAAATAATAAAAAGAAATACAAGTTATAATCATTTGACCAATGTCGATTGGTCGAGACCTATATGTTGAGAATTGTAAAAGAAAATAACAAGATTTATATGTGAGATTTTTATTAATGGCAAAGTCTCAGATGAGACGGTCTCATCATTTTTATTGTGAGACGAATTTAATAAAATGATGTATTTCTTTATTGTAAATGATGTTTTACCATTTTTATTGTAATATGGTTTAATGAAATAATGTATTTCTTTATTGCAAATGATGTATTTAACTTATTGAAATGATGTATTAAAGTCCGTCTCACAATAAAAAAATAGTGAGACCGTCTCTTAGAAAACCAACTCTTTATTAATTTGATCTATATTTAGTTTTTTGGGTAGATACATTTTGTTTGAGAGAGAAAGTGATGGGTGGGGAGAGAATGTGGGGCAAATTTTAAGTAATAAATATAAAAAAATTAATTAAAAAATAAATTTAAATCACTTTCTCTCTCCAATCATTTGTGAAGTTGCTAAAAAACTTATAGATTTAAAAGTGTGATTTTATAACTATTACATTATTTGAGAGTGGGTAAATAAATTTTAAACCCTAAAATTATTGTATTTTAACATGTTGTTCGTTCAATATTTTTATTATAGAAGGAATTGCTACCATTACCTGACAGCCACAAAAATGCAATAAAAACATGCTTGGACTTTCAATTGAAGGGGACCATTGGGTGTGACTCATGGCCAACTAAAAAAGTAAAAAATCTGAAAGTGCATAAAGATTCCAAATAGTTTTTGTCCTAATATAAAACTTTTTTTTTCCACGTGAAGTTGCATATACTAATTTGGCAGAACTAAATTGGAACTAGGCGCTGGAAAGGCCCCGGAATGTTGTACGAATTATTGAAGGATGGTCCTTAGATCGTGAGAGTGCTTGGCAGTGGGATCTCAAAAATATAGGGCAGTGGCGTATTTAAAATTTAAATTGGGGGTACGAGTATAATAAATTCAGGTTATATTATGTAAAAATATTATAAATAATAATAAAAACATACAAATTTATAAAAGAAAAAAATTTATTTTGGGGGTACAAGTGTACCCCAAAACACCCCTAGATCCACCACTTATATAGGGTATGTCTCTCCACTCACACCATCTCTACCCAACGCCAATAACCAAACAAAAACACAAAAATCCCTCCAACCAATATCAAAACTAAACCAAAAATAGATTTTTGCTTTCTTTCTCTCTCTCTCTCACTCTCAATTTCGACTTAAATATAGATACATGTTATTCACCAACACAAAAAACTTTTTAATTTGTATTCTAGTCCACCCACTCAATTAAGTGTATAAAACTGACTCACATTTTTTTTAACTTTTATTCATTTGTTTTTATGTATATATATAATGTTTATAATTTAATTATATTAATATTTTTTATAACGTATAATTAGTTTAAATTACATACAAACTTAATATCATTTGTATAATATTTGTATTTGCTTTTAAAATAATTATATTTATTTAATTTTTATAGGATGTTTATTTTAATTAAAAAATTAAATAAACATTGACATAAAGATATTAGATTTACTAAAACATTAATATTACACCACATATAAAAAACAATATTATAATACTAATAATAACATTACAATACTAAAAACAAACACAATGCAACTTATGAAATAAAAGTTAATATACTATGAAATCGCAAGAACTACTAGGCGATATCTATTAATAATCTGGTAGCCCAGAATCATATCCTTCAAGATTATTGAAATATCGATTAAATGGAACAAAATGATCTCTTTTTTGAGCTTTAATTTTTTGTAAAATATGTGTCCTTTCAGCTTGAATATATGCAAGAAGGTTAGTCACCTCGACTAAGTGTGTATCTTCATTGATGACTTTCCACTGCTTAAACTCGTAATCTTTTGTTAGACTCTTGATATCTTTTGATATGAATAAACATTGAACTACATGTTATTTCATACTCGAGAAACCAAGATCCCTCTCGAAGAGGTACATTTTCTCTCTTTTGCAATACTTGGGATGATTATGATTGATTTATATATTTAAATTGTTTGATCTTCACTTCTTGGTTGTTGTCCCTAATGTATGTCTCGCACCCAATGTGCCTCATATTCCGAATTATGCTTTATTTATAAATCAGGGTGTGACAAAGTGGTATCAGAGCCAGATCTCTTCCTTTTACTCTAAACCGAGGACCTTATTATTTCATGGACCTCCATTAGTTCAATAAGCCGAAAACATCTCTGACTAGGTCCTGCTCCTGCACTCGTACTTGAAGTTGCATCAAGGGAAAGTTTTGGCAAATGAAAGCCATTAATGCATAAATCATTTGCTTTTAAACTGTTAAAGCTTATGAAGAATTTTGATGCATACATTGTTGCATCCTCTTTGTTAAAGATTTTGAAGAAATTTAAAGATTCGATTGTCAAATTTCAATGCATAAATAGTTGCATTCTAAATATCAAGTTCAATGCATAAATTGTTGTATTCAAATGATCAAAGAAATTTTGGAAAATAAAGTTTCCTCTTTTAAATTGATTCATGAAGATCTTTTTCATATGGATTATGAACGCTTTAAATTCTATTGAGGCCTTATTAGAGAACTTAGATGCTTGCAGGAAGCATATTTTTACTTTAGTTTGCCTTTGCAGAGACTTGGAATAAACATGTATCTTGGGTATGACTCTTATGCGTTGTAGTTGACCATAGAATTCTTACTTTTGTAATTATGTCTAAGTTCGCTACTTAAGTATTTAACCGTGCAAACTATTATTACGACTTGTATTTTGACCTCACCCTTTGACTCGTTTGACTTTACCTCATCACAGATAACCAAGTCATTCTTTGCCCGTACTAAGCCCTTGCCCCGTATCGCTTCTTGAGAAAGGAAGGTCAACTACTTCCGGACGTATAATCACTAAAATATTATTAGCAATTTAGTAACAACTATTAATATAGTTGCAAATATTATTATTTGAGCGGAATATCGAAAAACTCTAAGTACTGAACCATAGCTTCTCAAAGTATTGTTTGAGCCAATCAAAATTTGAAAGTTGTTTTGAGATTATTAAAAACTAACGTAAAATAAAATTTGGACACTAAAAAAAAGACATGAAAATTGAAAGAATTTTAAATCAGATGCAAAGATTCGGATTCTAAGGATTTCTTACTATCCTTCCTGACATGCAATGGAAAAATTAATCAAATACCAATTTAATTCCTTACTAGGTGGAACATCATAAAAATATTGCAAATATAATGGTTTGACAATTCACAAAGATGATTATCGAATGTCTTTATCCTCTCGGCCTCAAGAACAATTCAATAACTCCAAAAATCAACATATTTATTCTTATGATCTAATTCTTTCTTTTAAGACATGGATTATTTATCGTATTATGAAATTATTTTCCTGTTAAAAATTTTTACCTTTTGAGTCTTAAATTGATTACCTAGAAACCCAAATTAATGGCCAACAAATCCAGATTGAGAATTAAGCACAAAATTTCATAAACCTTGAAACGAAAGGAATTCGATCTAATAAATCCAAAACTTGCAATTAGGATAGTTTTTATAACCCTAGAATTTGATAATTAAATTAGTTCATCAGAATCATAATCAAAGGAATCAAGAAAAGATAAAACCTTAAATAAAATTGCATTGATCTAAAAACAGTGTTCAGAATTTGATCCAGATTCCAACAAGTCTGACTCGATTCTTCAACTCACAAGGAAATCAATTGTATGCCTTGGGAATAAATTTTAAACTCCAAATTAAGTTGTTTAACCTAAAAAAACTCAAAACTACAAAGTTTTTATATCGGTAGAGGTGAATCCCACAAGATCTAAGACTAACATGGTAAGAATCTCCAAATTGGGCATGTTTTTTGAACTGCTGAAATTCGCATCAACCAACGTGGAATAATGTCGATCGACACGCCTTCTTCCCGTCGACCTCTTACATCGAGCAACCATATTCATGTCGAGCATCCATGTTGACTGACATGTGTCTGCGTTAGTCGACACACCTTCTTGCATCGATCTTCAAGTCGATCTTCGTATGCTCCACGTCGATCTTCAAGTCAATCTTTGTATGCTCCACGCCAATCTATGCATCGACCGATGCGTGTTTGTGTTGGTCGAAATAGAGACTTCAAATTCTTGCCTCATTTTCAACCCTTAGTCGAAAATAGCCTATTTTCCTGTAAAATATCACCACCAACAAAACACAAATACACTACGATACACTAACATGAAAAATATGCAACTTGAAATAAAATACGCTAGAAATTAATTGATAAGATAGCGAAATCACGAACTTATCAACTCCCACAGACTTACACCATTACTCGTCCTCAATTAATTCACTGGTAGAAAATCCAGTCACATGTAGATACAAGTGTGCAATGCCTCATAAGTCTCTAATCTATCCAAGAAACACTCATCCACATGAAATGCACGATCAAGACAAAATTCGAACAATCAAACTATCAAGGAGGAACCTCACAAAGGTTGAAACTGTTTGCATTCATCACTCAAATCAAGGTCATAGCTTACTTACCATATGTTTGACAAGTCTCTCACTCTCCACTGCTAAATAGTGTAATAATTGAGAAATCAAATAGGTCTTTCTTGGGTTGTAATATGGCTTCCTAATGACGGTGGGGTGTTTTTGACTAAGTGACTAAAGAATTTTCAACTCTAATCACATTCTACCACACCAGATACAAATATTAACTTATCACTCACATTCAACCTCTTTTCTTGCTTCTCTCTTTTCTCTCTCGTTTTTTTTTTCAAACATGCACATCCACTAGTGAACCAAACATCTTGCTATTCATATTTTTCATGTTCACTTTCTTTCTTATCTTTTTTTTTTTCAAACTAGAGATCACCCTAATTTATATTTTTTTTCTTTTCCATCCATTCCCACAAAATCCACATGATTTTCAATACTTACCCCCACACCTTATCTTTTATTTTCTCTTTTCTCTTTTATTTTCACCAAAAACACCATGCAATAACTAGTTTACAAGACATTTTTATTTTTATAAAGAGCAAAAAAAATTGTATTACTCTGTTTATGTAATAATTAAAGGGAATCTATCTCTGATTCTACTCCTGGCTTTTGGTATTATTTTACCACTGCATGACTATAAGTTTTCAACTAATCCTTTGAATGTTATGCCAATATACTAAACTTTTCTTCCAACTTTCCAATTTTTATTATGACGGTTAAGATATAGTCTATCTTTTGTATATTTTTATTTTTCTTCTAGATTAGATATGTTTAGCTATCTATAAGTACCTCCATTGTAATCTAAATTCATTGAGTGAAGTATGAGATATGTTTCTCTACATGGTATCAGCCAAACATTGGCTTAAATCCTAATTCTCGTCACTTTTTTTCTCGTTCATTCGCTCACCTCCTTCCATCACCGCATGACTTGATAGTGATGATTTTTCATCTCTCCCTCTCTCCACCATGATTCACATGGTTAATGTTGGTCCCGAAATCAGAGTACAAATACATGCCGCGGAATGTTTGAATATGCAGTGGAAGCAATAATTAAAGCACTTGCACTTGTTCAGATAAACAGAGGATAGTCTATTTAGTGTGTAGAAAACTTAAGCTTAGGTCTATTCTTGTTAAGTCAGTTTCACAGAGTATACACTTCAATACTTGAACAAGTATTGATGGTTTCAGCAGTCAGTTTGTGAAACAAAACAAAGCAGGAATGTAAGAAAAGCAGTAAAGAACACACGAGATTTATAGTGGTTTGCATCTATATATCCTACATCCACTCTTCAGACCCAAGGTCTGGATAATTCACTAAGTTAGTACAAGCCTCCTTACGATCTATACACAACCCATCGGCGCCTTCGTCCTTCGGTCAGCTGTGGCACTCACCTAGGAACTCCTTGCGGACTTAGTCTTTAGGTTGAAGTGAGGACGGCACCCCACAACCTTCTTCTCGGTTGTTGGATGTCTACAGTTCTTCCCAGAACTCATGTTTTTGGCATACGCCCATGATAATCAGTATCCCAGACAAGGAAACTGACTGCTATGAATATATCGTGGAAAGATATATTCACCAAAGAAAAACTTCAGCCTTAAAGCTTCAGCCTTGTGCTAGGAGAAGATAGCACGGAGTAATAACTTGAGTCGAAGACTCAAGTCTCATGTCAAGAAACACGGAAACTCAGGGAGTTTTAGCAGAGAGATGGCTTAACAGAATGCCCTTTGTCGTGTGAAAACTTTCATATTTTGTAACCGTTTAAGGTTGAAGGGCAGACCTTTTTATACAGGATTTCCTCCAGTATTTTGAATTTCTGTCTGTTAGACACATAAATCCAATCGTTAGACTCGTGGAAGATATTGTCCAATTGCAGCCCATGTCGTAGGTCTATTTTTTGCTCTGCTCTGATGTGTTAGTGTAGTATACACTAACTTTATGTCAGACTAAGTTTTAGTCCGAGAGATCCAAGTTTGGATAACCTCGTATTGACTTTCACTTGGGCATGTATATGCTTAAGTCTGACTAAGCTTCGATCTCTTTCGAATAGCTCGTGCTTTAAAGGTAGAGGCTCTTATACTGACTTCTCAAGGTCAGTATAGCTTAGCCCTCATACTAACTTCCCATAGTCAGTATGGTAGACCCTCATACTGACTGTCCACAGTCAGTATGGAAAACACCCTCAAACTAATTTCTCCTGATCAGTAAGGAAAACCCTCATACTGACTTATCCTAATCAGTACAGGGAAGCCCTCATATTGACTTCTCCTGGTCAGTATGGAAAACCTTATACTGAGTGCTCCAACTCAGTTTTGGTTAAGGCTATACTTGGTGGAAACCAAGTTTCAAGGCGTGCAGGTAGTCAGTTCTCGAGCATTCTCCTTTGCTCGGTCTTCAGCCTAAGTTCGATTACAACTCGATCGATCCTATACAAGGATTACAGTTTAAAACTCTAGAAACTGAAAAAAACTAACTAAGATGACTTACAATCTTTGACCCACCAAAACACAAAAAGTAAGGAAGGATTTCTCTAACAAAAATCCTAACAGTTAATATCAAACTCACCGCCGCAAACTACATGTTGTGGCATGCTCAGATTGAACCGCTCATTATTACTCAAATTTTTCAACCATTCATCGATGGTTCACACTCGTCTCCGCCGCATCTTCTTCCCAATGCCGTAGGGGTTCCCATGCTTAATCCTGAATACTCGAAGTGGTATTTACGTGACCAAATCATCAAGTTATTTTTGGTTTCCACCTTGATTGAAGAATTGATGGTCGTTATCATCGGTTGCAAATCTTCCTGTAAAGTACGAGATGTTTTATCTCGAGCGTACAACAATCACTCAAAAGCTCGGGAACTTAATCTGAAGGATGATTTGCTGTTGCTCAAATGTGGTGATCTTTATGTCGCTGATTATGGTCGTTGGTACAAGAGTATCTACAATCAGCTGGCTGCGATTGGTTGCTCCCTCGAACTATCCGACAAGTCACATTGGTTCATCCGTGGTTTAGGTTCTGAGTTTGCTACGTTCACAACCGCTCAACTCTCTCAAGATCATCTTCCAGACTTCGACACCTTGCTTGCACGTGCTCAGAGTCATGAGCTCTTCAAGTGATCTTCTGAATTGCTTCCGTATTTGCAACCCACGGTGTTTCATGCAGTGCAGAAGAATTGAGATTCTAACATTAAGAATTCTTCCTCAAAGAGTTGAGGCTGCAACCAGAATAATTCTCGCCAATGCCAGAAATCGTGGTGCTACTTCTGTTGTCAAACTGATCACGACGCTTTCGATTGTCCTCATCGGTTTGATCACAATTTTGCTCGCACTTCTCAGCCATCTCCATCTGCTCAGCTTGCAGAAGCATTCTCAGTAAACTGCAATGTCTCTGTAGGGATTTTTATATCTCAAAATTGAATCTCTAAATCCATATAAGCCCGGATCGTTCCATGGATGTTGTAAACAATTACAATCGATATAACCCTAGGCATGCTTCTATGAATTTAATGAAGTTGATTTTCGAATTATCTTAACTCCATAGGGTCTGAACCGATCTTTCGCGTTTGAATCCAATCCTTTGATTCCACCACACAATTTGATTAAAACTGCGGAATAATAAATTGGAATAAAATATAATTTCAAGATTTAATCAAATAAAAGAAATAAAGACAAGAATGACTATTCTCTAGATTAGATCTCCAGATATGTATCCCAATGCTATTCAATCCTGCTACTGGTGAGAATTCTACAGGACTGTGATTGTGCAGGACAGAGTCGAATTTCTCCTCCCACTAACACACTAGCGCCGCCCTTCACTCTCTCTCACTTAGGGTTTCTATATTTTTCAACTAATATGATTTGAGAGAGAGTGCCATCTATTTATAGATCTAGGATTGAAACCCTAATGGGCTACTGGGCTCCTTTTTAGCATATTTATTTGGGCCAGACCTCAAACCTAATGCAAATAATAAAGTGGGCCTATGAATTAATTAATTCTCATATCCACAACCCAGGACACAGTTAATTAATTAATATTAATTCTTTTTCACCATAGAATTAATATTGACCTACCCCTTTATTACCACGTTATGAGAACGGGCTGCATTTACTTGAGAATTCTCATATTTAAGGTTACTAGACAACCATTAATTAATTGGAGCTTCAGACAAGCATCCACAATTAATTAAGTTCTTATTTTCTTGAGTAGTACCACTCAAACCTTATCACTCGTGCTTGAACTTATTCAGCCTGCAAGACTTTAGCACGATGAACATTATTGAGCTCCTTAGGGAATGTCCCCATCCTATTACTCGGATATTGTAACCTAACTCCAGTCTCAGAGTGTAATACATGAATTATTGTTACCCAAGATGTGGGTATACAAGCACGTTACTCAGGCTCTCCACAATGGCAAGTCAAAGTAACAGTCAATATGTGCATACCCCTGAACCTTCGTTAGGGTAGGGACTCAATCAAGATCGAGATCTTGTATTCTCTGATGTCAGACAGAAGAATACATCTCACTGTAGTACAATCGATATGCAACCGCACGTACTAGCATATCAAGTAATCAAGACATGTCACTTCTTTTGAAGTACAATCAAGACATCCAACTCCAAAAGGTAATTGTAGAGCCATACCCCTTCTTTTGAAGCTTTGGAGGCAGCGACATATTCCGCATCCATGGTAAACACATAACCTGAGGTCGATTTCTTCTCATCTTAGTCCCCTTGGAAATCTTAATCTGTGTAACTCATAGGGCACAAATCCTCACTTTGATAATAATTCCTAGTTCTTTTCAAATACTTGCGGTTGTGCTTTACTGCAGTCCAATGCGTCTGTCCAGGGTTAGAATGATATCTTGCTACCATGCCAACGACATAACAAATATCTGACCTGGTACACAATAAAACATACATGAGGCTACCCACCGCAGATGTGTATGGTACAAGACTCATCTCATCCTTCTTCTTTTGTGTCTCTGGACACTGTCTTTTAGAAAGATGTGTGACATGTCTGAAAGGTAGCAAGCCTTTCTTGGCGAGTTGCAAGCTGAATCGAGCTATCACAGTGTCTACATAAGATGCCTGAGATAAGCTTATCATCATTTACTTACGATCCCGTAAGACTTTATTCCTAAGGATGTACCCAACTTCTCCAAAATCCTTCATTTGGAACTGTTCGGATAACTGATAAGCTCATATTTACACTCACTTATCCATGTTTTTCTCCTTTTTTTTAGTGCAATTAGGATTAGTTATTAGTTATTTCGTGCATGAGTGCATTATAGAAGATGTTATGCTTTGTATGCTAAGTTTTGTAGGTTTTTGAGGCTAAAAGTGATCAAAAGGTGAAAAGAGCCGAGTATGACAAAGTTGTCGCTTCGATTGACACACAGAAAGTCGACCAACGAGAAAGACAAGCCAAAAACCTAAAGCACAACCTCTATGTCGACCAATAGGGAGTATGTCAACCGACACAGATGTTGGATGTCGATCGAGGGCAAGGCAGAAGAGAAGGCTTGACATGTGTGTTGCATGTTGATCGACACACACTGTGTCGATCGACACGAATGCCAGATAAGGAGTAAATCGACACAAGGAAGTAAGGATTTAACACATTGCATGTGTGTCGATCGACAGGCTCCCTGTCGATCGATATTGATGCCGAAAATGGGAAATTTGCTCAGTTTGATTATTTTCAGTATTTTAGCCCAATACCTTGTCACTCCTCTATAAATACAACACTCTTAGGGCTCGAAAAATACACTTGATATTACTTAGAATATTTTAGCATTGGAGTTTTTTCAAGACATTCAAGGTTTCTATTGTCCTTGTAAGGTAACTTATGATTTTTAATAGAATGTGTGCTTTACTTCTATCCATGTTTAGTGGCTAGAAACCCTAGAAGATTCTAGGGCTTTTGATAATATTTTGTGATGCATGTATGAATGATTCAACTCAATAATCATGGTTCAATTCTTGGTTTTTATTCAAATCAAATCTAGAATTAATGAAGGATCGAGAGATGAAATTAATCTAGCTTAAAAGGTTATTAATTGAAGGATCGAGAGGTGAAAATTAGTACTAGGAAAAAAGAATTGAATGCAATTGTTTTCTGTCTCAAAAGGAAGATTAAAATTGTAGGATCTAATTAGATAATTATCAAGATTGGCTAATATTGTGTTCTTGAGACAGTGAGGACATAATCGCATATTAGTAATCTAGGATTTAATTGTCTAACAAAGGAATTTTATCCATTTGAATATGATTTATTCCCCATTGCTGAGTTGATGAATTTTGCGTGTTGGTGATTTGATTATCTGCCCTGGAATCTGTATCTTTAAATACTGTTTTAAAAACCCTTTATAATTCTGCATTGTCATCTTTAAATTCCAAAAACCAAAACCCTTATTCAATTTGCTCAAACAACTATGGTTTAAAAGTTATGGCTATTACATAGAATAGTCTCGTTATACAGTCTATGTGGGTTCGACAACCTTAGGGTATTATAAATTTATTTGCATCACTATATTATAATTTATCTGTTATTTTATAGTGATCAAATTGGCGTTGTTGTCGGGGACTGTTAGATTTTATTTTATAATTAGTTCGTTTTTAAATCTGTTAGATAGGGATTTATTTTATTTTTTTTATTTCGTGTTTGTGTGCATGTGATTTTTTTTTGTTTTGCGTCTTTTTGATCGACACACTCAGTGTTGACCGACACAGTTGTTGAATTCTTGCATGTCGATTGACAGGGCCCCTGTCGGTCGACATATAGGTTGATTTCTGCAGTGTCTTTTTCTCAGGTTGCATGAACACAAGGGCTCAGGGCAAACGACTCGAAGCTTTCGACCCAAAAATCAAGGCCACAGTCCGGAGGAGGAAAATCAAGGAAAAGCAAAGCACAATCATCAACATGGATCCACCAAAACATCAGCACGAAGAAGACGACCCAGAGATGCCACCTTTCGATGAACTTGATACTCAAATCATAACAAGGGGTGCCCTTCTTTTAGTCTAAGAGGTCAACCAGATGAAGGAAGTAATCAAGCAACTGATGGCTAAAAGAGAAGCCTACAAACTCGACGCTGCAAGGAGAGAAAGAGAACAAGAAAGAGAAAGAGAAAGACGTCGCCAAGAGGACTCCGATGATGAGGATCCAAACACCATGGCAAGGACATAAAGATCGCAACCCGACAATGAGGGATTTGTTATTAGTATCACTGCCTATAACTTTTAACTCAAAACCGATTTGATTCAGATAGTTCGACAGAACCAATTTGGTGGACGAGCGGTGGAGGATCCATACACTCACCTCTGAATGTTTGTGGAGGTGTTTGAGACCATCAAGAAGAATGGAGTTAGCCAGGATGTGATCCGTCTGCGCTTGTTTCCCTTCTCACTTCAGGATGAGGCTCGGGCGTGGTTTACAGTCCTAGATTGCAGAAGCATCCGTACTTGGGCAGATCTTCGAGCAGAGTTCCTTGCCGCTTTCTTTCCACCTTCTGTGATCATTCAAAAGAAGAAGGAGATCCTGCAGTTCCACCAGAAGATGGATGAGTCTTTGTTTGAGGCGTGGAGCAGGTTCAACGAACTATTGAGGAGTTGTCCGGGCCATGGAATTGACACGGAGGAGCAAGCCCACATCTTCTACCGAGAGATGAATGAAAGAACTCAAGAGTCAGTGGACAATGCAGCCAGAGGTTCTTTGATGAGCATGTCACCTGAAAAAGCCCTCAAGTTGTTCAAGAAGATGACCCTGCATACTCAACAATGGGCCAATCCAAGGAGACCTCAAGTTCGGGCAGTGGAGAAGAAGGAAGGTGATACCCTCAAGTAGGAGATCGAGAAGTTCAAGGGGAGATGGAGAAACTAACATCTAATGTTTGTGTTTCTATTGCACATGTTGATCCTGTAGCCGATGTGAACTATATTAACCGAGGAGGTTATCAGAATCAGTACAGGCAAAGGGGATACCAACATTACCAACAAAGAGCTTATCCCAGTTCTTATATGCTCAACCTGAAGGTGCAAAACACCCTCCACCAGGATTCGATGTGCAAAATGAAGATATTGTGGAGAAGAAGAAGGAGATCCTCGATGAGGTGTGGCAAAAGTTCATCAAGGATTCTGACTATCGGGTTGGTAAAATCGAGCAAGAAGTGGCAGGGGTCAACACTAAGGGGGAAAGCCTTGAAAAGCATGTGCAGATAATTGAGACGCAAGTCAATAAGATTGCTACCTCACTTGGTATGCAACACAAGCAAGGGAAGCTTCCGAGCACCACCGAAGTGAACCCAAGAACCAAAAAGAGGAGAAGAGGAGGAATTTCCCACAGGAATGCCCTCTATTTCGACCGACACACCTGGTGTCGATCGACACAGAGAGAAGGAGGAAGCAGACATGTCGAGTGAAGATGAAGACTTGATTGCCAGGAATTCTGTGGGTGTGTCGACTGACACACCCCCTATCGATCGACACAGAGGGCCGGTCAACACACCTGCAGCTTAGCCAACACAGAGGCAGCCCCAACTCAACAATCCAAGTTCTAAAGCTGCTCCAACACCTCCGATGCCCTTTCCTCAACGGTTCGCCAAGCAGAAGGAGGACTCAAAGTTCTTGAGGTTTGTGGAGAATTTGAAGAAGGTAAGTATCAACTTACCACTGATCGAGGCCTTGAGAGAGATCCCGGGCTACATGAAGTATCTCCACAAGCTGATGAATGAAAAGAAACATTTTGTGGAGAATTCAACTGTGAAGCTTCATGAGCAGTGCAACCTACTCCTTCAGAAGAAGATTACAATCAAGAGGAGTGATCCAGGGTGCTTCTCGATTCCAGTCGAGATCGAGGGGATAGAGTTTTAAAAGGGGTTGTGCGATACTGGTGCCAGAATCAATCTAATGTCATACTCCATCTACGAGCACTTCAACATTGGAGAGATGAGGCCTACTAAAATCACAATGCAGATGGCAGATCGATATGTGTCTCGCCCCAAAGGTATAATAGAGGATGTTCTCATTCATGTTGGTCATCTAATTTTCCCTGCAGATTTTGTAGTGCTTGACATGAAAGTGGATAGCAACACACCCCTCATCTTGGGACGAGAGTTCTTGGGCACCAGTGCCGCACTGATTGACTACCGCGGAGGAGAAATTACACTACGAGCCAATGATGAGAGGATCACATTCATGCTTGACAAAAGTCGGCAGCAATCAAAATGCAACAGGATCACCTCCATAAAAGACTCTGAAGATGAAGTGGAGAAAACCGAGAAAGAAAAATAAGACCGAGCTGCTATTGAAAGGGAGCAAGGGAATGGGATGGAAAATTGCCAATTACACCATCTCACCCCGAGCTCACTGTTTTCATTCAAAATCGGTTGGTCTACATGGTTGATGCTCGAGGAAGGCGAGTCCGCACCCATCCTCCTTCGACTTGAGAAAAAGTGGTATCGTCGAGCTTCGACATTAACTAAGCACTTGTTGGGAGGTAACCAACATTTACTTGCTTTATTTCAATTTCTTTTATTTTATTTTACTTTTCTATTTTCTATTTTTCCTTTTTTACTTTCGAAAAAAAATTTGGTTTGGGGATTGATCTCTGTTTCGATCTGCATGCCTTATGTCGATCGACACAGAGGTCTCGACAGAGTTACACTTTTATCCCAAGCCAGGAATCGACAGGAAGGCTCTATGTCGATCGACACACAGCGTGTCGATTGATAATGAGTGCCAGCAACAACAAATCTTTGTCGAGCACTACAGATTCCTCCGGTTGATAAAAGCATTGATGTTTGAGATCAACTGTTAGGTACTTATACTAATTCTTGTTTGATTTTCAAACTTTTTCTAACTCTCCGAGTTTGAAATAAGTTTGGGGGATGTGTACAAGAATTCAAACTTTTCTATCCCTTTTATTTATTCTGCTTTATGTTATTTAAATTTATGCCTAGAAAAAAAATATGGATATAGTGTGAGGAAAACCTGTTGAGTTTTGAACCTATTTGAACTGATTGTGAGTTTGAAATCGATTAAGGATAGTTTAATTTGATTTTGATTGTGGTTGATTGCCTATGAATGTTGAATACCGCATGATAGAATTGAATTGAAACTTATACTTGCATGATGTTTGAGTGGATTGAAATTGATTGTGGAAGAAAAATTGAACTCAAGTGAGATTTTGAGCCTTTATTTGTTCATGTGAGATTTGCATGTATGTTTATATTTCTCTAGAACTTGCTTTTGTTCTGTTTCGAGACTGCATAGCGTGCACAAGGATAGAAAATGATTTTAGACCATCTTTGTTAGCCAAATTATCCCAAACACTGTCCCTTGTGATATATTATCCCTAGAATTGCCCCTTTGAGCCTGTTACTTTTTCTTTATTGGTCTATGAGTTAAGAAAAACATTATAGTTATGTCTTGTCTATGAGAGAGTGCTATTAAAAAGGTGAATTGTATATTGTCTATAAGATTTGGATGAAATAAGTATAATTGTTACAAGTGGATGAGAAATTTCTAAATTGGTGAACAAAATAAGGTTGGGCTCTAGAAAAGGAAAAAAAAGAAGAGAAAAGTATGTTTGTGTCCTTATAAGATCAAGAAAAAAATGTTGTTATTAATAAGAACATAAAAGGGTTAGAAAGAAAAAAAAAAGAAAGAGGAGAAAAACAAAGAGCCTTTTTTTGTGTTGAATATATTGGGAGAAGGGTAGATGATGAGAGATAGTGGTTGGATTGTTGATAGTCATGAACTCAATTGATTTAGTCACTTGACCATATTTCCCTACCTTTCACAAAAAGCCTACATTACAACCAAATGAAAAGTCCTTTTTTATTCTTGAATTGTGTGCACATTTAAGCAATGGAGATTCTAGAAATTTTGCAAGCCTGTGGTAGAAATTTCTTCATACATGTTGAGAGTGCTTTTATTGAAACTCAAATACTTGTGTGATGAGCGAAACACTTTCTTGTGAGTCTTTCGCAGTTGATGAATATCTTATCTCTTTCAAAACTTTGTATGGCCACACACAGTCCTATGAGTTTTTCCATCCATTCGGTTGTCGTGTCTATCCTTGTCTCCGCAACTACAATAAAATGAAATTTCAGCCTCGTAGTTTGCTCTATGTCTTCCTTGCCCTATGTCTTCCTAGGTTATAGTGTTTCTTATAAGGGTCTTCAATGTCTAAATCCTTCCATGTCCCGTGTCTACATTTCCTGCCATGCCAAGTTTGATGAACTCTGCTTTCCTTACTCCAAAACCTGCCCCAAGACACCTATCACACGTCTACACCTCGCTCAATATTTTGATCGATTGTCATATCAACCCGAGCCTGTTTCTTCTTCCTCTACTACACCGTCTGCCACATTGTCAAATTCATGACCCATTTGTCCACCAGATATCATCCCTCATTCGGATACTTTTCCTCCGCCTGCTCTCGATGTGCCGCCAGCCGCTATTTACGTGATCAGCAGCCTTCGCTGGCACCTGTTGCTCGCATGCATCCCATGCAAACTCGCTCTCAATTGGGCATTTTCAAACCCCGCTATCCAGTTGACATAAATCTTGTCTCTATATTTTCAACTTGTACGGCTCTTCCAGAACCGTGAGGGATGAAGATGGCCCTCCAGGTTCCCGAGTGGATGCAGTCTATGTGCGAGGAAATAGCTGCACTTCACGCCAACAACACTTGGGTTTTAGTACCTCGGCCATTGAATACGAACATTGTGGGTTCAAAGTGGGTATATCATACTAAACTTCTTGTTGATGGTTCTGTTGATCGTTATAAAGATTGTTTAGTTGCTTAGGGTTTAGCCAAGTTCCTGGATTTGATTTCACTCACACGTTTAGTCCTGTTATTAAGGCTTCGACTATTCGTATTATCTTATCTATTGCAGTTATGAACTCTTGGCCACTTCATCAATTGGATGTGAAATATGTATTCTTAAATGGCATATTATCAACCCCAGTGTTTATGGAACAACCTCCGGGCTTCATGGATTCGAAGCATCATTCGCATGTCTGCCGCATTCAGAAAGCGATCTACGGTCTTTGTCAAGATCCGCTGGCCTGGTACCAACATTTTCGCAGCTTTCTTATCACATGTGGTTTCTGTTGCAGCTCTTCAGATACCTCTCTGTTTGTTTTTTGCAAAGATTCAGTTTTTATCTATCCATTGGTATATGTTGGCGATATTATTATTACGTGTAATGATTCTTCTGCTCTATCAACGCTCATGGCTCGCATGAAATCGGAATTCTCGACCAAAAATCTTGGTCTACTTGAGTATTTTCTAGGATTTGAAGCTTATTATCCCTCTGATCGTCTCTTTCTTTGTCAGACCAAGTACGGTCTTGATATTTTGAAGCGCTCTGATATGCTTCATGCCAAGCTGGTATCGACTCCTCTGCCCCCTGGTGTTACCTTTCTTAGAGATGGATCTCCGTTTAAAAATCCTACTCTTTATCGCTCACTTGTTGGTGCACTCCAATACTTAACTATTACGCGCCCGGGTCTTGCATACTCTGTGAATACAATAAGCTAATTTCAGCAACAGCCCACTGTCAAACACTTTGTTGCCATCAAACAAAATGCTGCGTTACGTGAAGGGAACCCTTGGTTTTGGTCTATCCTTCACTCGAGGCTCGCCGACTTTAGTGGGATATTCTGATGCTGATTGGGTGCGATGTACCGACACTAGGAGATCGACCTACGACTACTCGATATATTTAGAGCCAAACCTTGTTTCTTGGAATGCAAAGAAATAACCTAGTGTTTCTCGGTCTAGCTGCGAATCGAAGTATCGAGCGATCGCCAACACTGCCTCTGAAGTACTTTGGGTTTCGAATGTGTTACGTGATCTTCATGTCTCACCCAGCTTGACCCCTGTCATATATTCGGACAACTCCAGTGCCTTGTTTCCTCACACAGAATCTTGTTTCCCACAAACGGTCCAAGCGCATCGATATAGACTATCACTTTGTTCGGGAATTAGTTGACTCAAAGCTTCTTGTCACGCGATTCGTTCCATCTGAAGATCAAGTGATTGGCATATTTACCAAGAGCTTGTCGTGCAAATTGTTTGAAGATTTTTTATCCAAACTTCGACTATCTTCGTTTTCGCTTGCGGGGGTGTTAAGATATAGTATATCTTTTGTATAGCTTTAATTTTTCCTAGATTAGATACGTTTAGCTATCTATAAGTACCTCCATTATAATCTAAATTCATTGAGTGAAATAAGAGATATGTTTTGCTACAATGACATCTCAAGCTTTTTTTTTTTTTTTTTTTTTTTGAGCGGCAATGACATCTCAAGCTTACTTGTATATACAAGGAGAAGATAAAATTATTGAAAAATATAATGAGAAGTGAGAGGATTGAAAACATGGAATGCCTTGGTCTCTATCAAATCCAACTGCCGTTTCAACAAATGCATGTAAACAATCCAATCCCCATTCCCCTTCACGCTGGCCATCGGCATCACATATCCCGACTTCCCTCCCCACGGGAAATGATACGACCCAAACGCCGGCAACCCCCACCCGAAGTCCATCTTCCCCACCGGGAACCGCTGCCCCGACGACACCACCACCGCCGGCTCCTCTGCCGTCACCCTCTCCGCGTATATCTTCGCCAGCATCATATGAGGCCGCCGCTCCTCAACCCAGTCTATCAACCCGAGAAAATGCTCCTTCGCCCCCGCGCTCTGCAGTAGCTCGTGCACTTCATTTGCCACCCAATTCAATGGCTTCTCTGTCAGCACGTTTGTCTTCTTCTCCCCAAATGGGATTGACAAAACATTCCCAAAATATGGAGCAATCATCTTGCTCTGGTCTTCGTCGCCGTCGATCAGCCGGCTCCTCCCGTCCACCACGATCCCCAGCCTGCAGATACTGTCCCCGCTGGAATGCTTGCCGGAAACAATCATTTTCCACAGAAATGCAGAAAATGCCTCCAGCTTTGTTCTTCGATTATCTCTGGAGTTGCCCCTGTTGGCCTCTTCTTGGAGCTCTCTGATGCGGTCAACCTTGACGTAATATATTCGACTAATTGCCTCCTCCTCCTCGTCTTCGAGCTTTTCGGCGGCGGGCGGCGGCGCTGACATTGTAACGTACATGTTGTCGACTGAAATATCGTAACTACCGGGGCGCCTGGGGTGAAGGAGGGAGCGTCGGAACGATGGCAGTTGAGACAGTTGCTTCGACCGCGCCGTCTCCGCCCATGAAAGGAGGAACATGTTGGCGGAGTAGGCGTCCGCCACCTGATGAGCGACGGTGCACGCAACCACCAGTCCTCCACGTTTGAGTTGGGTCACCTGTTATTAAGGTTAATTGAAAATCATGTGATGTTTCTCTACTCAAATCTCAAAATGCAGCCATTTCAATTTAATTATCGCCTCATAAAAAGAACACGCTCTATATGCTATATTTTAATAATATTTTCATCATATATTTTCTGAGTTGATGACGTTTTAGGAAAATGATCAATTAGAGATATATTGGGTTTGACGTGTCACATTATCCCAATCTGGCATAAGATCCTCCGTCCCATTTTGTGTTCCACTCCCTGTTCCACTATTAAAAAAATTATTTTTTATTTAAAAATTTATTTTTTATTAAAAAAATAGGAATGGATTGGCGGCTGTTAAAGGATTTTGCAACCTTTTCTTTTTCTCTCTCTATTTTTTCATAAAAAATTTGATTTTAGTTTTTTCAATTTATATTAATGCTATTGTAATCATTTCAATTTTATTTTTATCTAATTTTCTTAAATCCCAAATTTTGTGTTCCATTCACTCTTCCACTATTAAAAAAATTATTTTTTATTTAATATTTTATTATAATCTTAATTTATTATAGTTTGTTAATTTTTTATAAGTTCAACTATAGAATTCATCCCACTCAATTAGGATATATAATATTTTTTAGTAATTATTTTTCAGTTTTTAACTAAAATTGATTAACTTATAACTATAATTTATGTTCTTATAAAATTTTAATTTTTGTTCTTAAAAATCAATTAGACTATATTGTATTATACTTGATTTTTCATTTCGTAAAAATATTTATTAAAATTAGAAATCGAGACAATGAAACACCAAGTAGAACACCATTATGGAACAGAGGATTTGATCGGATTTCACAGGCTTACGGCTATTTATATACAAATAATTTTCTTTCCTGTAAATCAATTTTATTTATACGATATTTTAAAAGGGAAAAATGTTCAAATATATTTCAAACTATGATATTTTTTCAAATCTAAATAACATACTATATTTGATAATTTAGATAATTTATGTTAGATATTTTATGATATTTAGATATTTGTATATAAATAGCCGTAAGCCTGTGAAATCGGATCAAATCCTCCGTTCCACATTGGTGTTCTACTTGGTGTTTCATTGTCTCGATTTCTAATTTTAATAAATGTTTTTACGAAATGAAAAATCAAGTATAATACAATATAGTTTAATTGATGTTTAAGAACAAAAATTAAAATTTTATAAGAACATAAACTATAGTTATAAGTTAATCAATTTTAATAATCAAATTTTAGTTAAAAACTGAAAAATAATTACTAAAAATATTATATATCCTAATTGAGTGGGATGAACCCTAATTGAGTGGGATGAACCCTATAGTTGAACTTATAAAAAATTAACAAACTATAATAAATTAAGATTATAATAAAATATTAAATAAAGAATAATTTCTTTAATAGTGGAAGAGTGAATGGAACACAAAATTTGGGATTTAAGAAAATTAGATAAAAATAAAATTGAAATGATTAAAATAGTATTAATATAAATTGAAAAAACTAAAATCAAATTTATTACATTATCTATTACAATTTGTACATTATCTTTCGTAATGTACCATATATTGCCTAGATAATATAGTTAGCTTGTCTAGATAATACACCGACAAATGAGGTCTGTAGGTAACATCTGGGGAGTGGTTAACATATGATTACAACTCTCTCTCTCTATATATATATGTGTTCACTAACTTCATCATTATTAGGTTTTTGGGATAGAAATGCCCATAAGTAGAATATGTATTTTGAATTTTTAATAAAAGAGAATAAATATTTCATAATTTTTTTAATATATAGAATAATAAAGAAATAAGATAGGAGTAATTTGTAATGATATAAATCTTTTTAAAAAATATTAAAAAATAAAAAATATTTTTAAATTCATTGACCCAACAAATTTACTAAAAAATTATAGGATTAGAGTCAACATATTTTTAGCTCAAAAAAGTGTCATTTCAATTTAACCTGGACGAAGCGCCATTAACATTGGTACTTTATGAACCATTCTTTTCATGTACAGTGGCTTTGAGGAATACTGTTTACTGCTACGACCTCGTGGAAATGGCCAAGTTATTTAATACAGATATGAGGGGCCATTAGAATCGATCTATTTTAATGAAATAGTACTATATTATCTGTAACTTCTTGAAAATTATATAAGATTAAACCGGTCGAAACCCTTACCTCAAATCACACACATTTCAAACTCAATGGATTGAACTATTTAAATAATACTATATCTACATCGATACCAATTGCCCCCATTTCTTTTTTACACAAGAATTAATAATTATGAATGTTGAATTAGTTGAATAGAATTAATATTTTATCTTTTGGTATAAAAAAAAAAATAGAATAAATTTTTTAATAATATGAAAATAAAAATTATTTAAAATTATTAAATACTTAACAGTTATTAAGCCAAACTAAGACTTTTTAGCATTTTCAGGCATATGCACCAAGTCGTTGAACCACGTACGTGAAACCAACTTAATATAAGTAATTTCGCAAGCACATGAGATTTTCTAAACCACGTTTAGTATTTTATTGGTGTTCCGTTATTAAAATTATTGATTTTTATTTATTATTTTTTTTTATAATTTGATTTATAATTAAGATTAATTTTATAAATTCAACTATATGATTCATTCCACTGTTTAGGATATATAATAGAATTTAGTAATTATTATTCAATTTATAATTAAAATTTCTTAATAAATAATCATAATTTATATTCATATAAAATTTTGATTATTATTTTTAAAAAGTAATTAGAATATATTTACTTTTTTTTCATAAAAATAATTACTGTGAATTAAGAATTTTTGTTATCCTTCAAGTTTTAAATTGAGAATTAATCTTTTCGGATTTTAAATTGATAATACCCTTTATTAAAATTATTAATGGAGACAATGAAATAACGGACAGGATATCATTCGAACCACTGTGGAATAGAGGATTTGAAAACAGAGAAAAAAAAAAAAAAAAAGGCTATATACCTGAACGGCAAGAACACCGCGCTTTCTCAGCGGCACGAGCTTGCCTCCAACGCTTTCATCAGGGTTATACAGATTAAGTTCCTCCAATCCAACGTCGGCAACCGCCTCGATGAAATCGACGCCGCCGTTGTTGCAGAGGAGTTCCGGCTCTCCGGTGGTGTTTTTGACCATAGCGCCCGCTAAGGCAGAATAAGAAACCAAAGTTTGGGACAAAGCCTTTTTGAGAACCCCAACAATCTTGGCAAAAGTGTGTTCCGTTTCATTATAATTGTAGCAGAAGAAGACGCCAAAATCGACCGGCGGCAATAGCAAGTCAAGGTTGGAGAGCGGCAGCCTGTGCTCATGCACTGGCAGCGCCGCCGCCACCACCTCACTTTTGCATACCGTCACCTCGAAATCTCTTTTCAAGCACATGTTTTGAGTTTTTTCTTTTTTTTTTTGGTTTGTCTGAGTTGGTGGTAGAGAGAGAGAGAGAGACAGACAGTAGGTTTGAGTGAAGATTTTGTGTGGTGCTAAAATGGTGAATCATCATATATTTATAAGGAGGAAGACGATCAAATATACTATGAGTAGTGTAGAGTGGAGTAGAACCAGTGGCTATGGTGATCGGACTTGAGATCTTGTCTCCCTTTTCATGTCCCACGCTCTTTCCATTATTAAAATAATTATTTTTTATAATTTTAATTTATTACAATTTAAATTAATTTTATTAGTTTAACCGTGGTGTTTATCCCAACCAATTAGAGTATATAATAGTTTTTAATAATTATTGTTCAATTTTTAATTAAAATTTAATTATTAAAAATAATTAATTTATAGTTATAATTTGTGTTCTTATAAAATGTAGATTTTTTTTCTTAAAAATCATTAGAGCATATTGTATTATATTAAATTTTTGTTTCGTAAAAACAGTAATACTAATTAATAATTGAAATAATGAAATACAAAATAAATATGTGATGGTGATGGAGACAGTCTATTCAACCGAATCGATGATGAAATCTCTCATAATGATGTTCATTATGGTGCCTCTCTAATTTTTTGTTGTTTTGTTTTGTAATATTTGTACATTGAATATGTACTTAATGTCTCGATAAAATATTGTCTGTGCCTCACCAGGCCGGCACCATGAGGCGACCGATGGGGTCACCTGCCATACATTAATGCCGTCCATTAATTATCATTTAATTTACAATTCATTTTTCAAAAGATAAATGCTACTCCCTTGTCCCGTTGAAGTAGTCTCATTTTTCATTTTTGTTTGTCCTATTAGACTAGATATAATTACAGATATGCATACTAAAGATATTTCCAATTCTCAATAGGATTAGGATATCTCATTCATATCTTGTATCTTTTATTCTTTTATTCATATCTTGTAAACTCTATAAATACATGATCAATAATACATTCATTATTGAGGCAAATATTATTGGTCTATCATGGTATCAGCCTAACTCAGATCCTGACCTATCTCTCTCTCGCCTCTCTCAAGCTGCGCCTCTCTTCCTCACGGCCGCGCCTCTCTCTTCCTCTCCCTTCCCCACCGTCGTGCAGCCCCTCCACCTGCCGACTCCCTCTCTCGCGCTCTCCCTCTCCCTCGCGAGCCTCACGCTCGTGCGGAATATCTTCTCCTCATCTTCCTCGTTCTCGTCGTGCAGGCCTCACGCCCGCCGGCCATCCCTCCTCCGAGTTCTCTCTCTCGCGCACATACTTCCCTCTCCAAACCCTAGCCGTAAACCCACCTAAAAACCCTCACTCTAAATTCTCGCCGTCGCGCCAGCCTCACGCCGGCCGACCGTCTCGCCACCTCCCCTTTCGCGCAATCTTCCCTTGCGTGTCTCCAACCGTGCTCAACTCAACAAACCCTACCCGTGAAACCCTAGCCGCTAAACCCTAACCCTAATTCTAAAACCCTAGCTGCTACTCCCTCATGGCCGATCCTCTCCCTCCCGTGGATCCTCTTCCGTTGTCAACCCTGGTGCACATGATCACCATCAAACTTACCTCTACTAATTATCTCTTATGGCGGGGTCAAATTGTTCCGCTGCTTACATGCCAAAACCTAATTGGCTACGTCGATGGTTCTACTCCTTCTCCACCCACGACGCTTACAAACGCTGCTGGTGTTTCCACTGTCAATCCGGCCTATACCTCCTGGCGGTTTCAAGATCAACGACTTCTCAGTCTTCTTCTATCAACTCTTTCCGAAGAAGCCATGGCCGAAACCCTAGACTGTGCTTCTTCTCGCTCTGTATGGCTTGCGCTCGAGTCTTCTTTCAGCCACAAGTCAAAGACCAAGGAGATTCAGCTGAAAGACGAGCTTCAATTATTAAAGAAAGGTGATCGATCAGTCAAAGAATACGGTCGTGCTTTCAAGGGCATCTGTGATCAGCTTTCTGCTATTGGTCGCCCTGTCGACGACACTGACAAGGCTCATTGGTTTCTCCGCGGTCTTGGGCCATCGTTTGTCAACTTCTCCGCTGCACAGATGGCCCTACCTACCATTCCTACATTCGCTGATCTGCTTGCCAAAGCTGAAAGTTTTGCCCTGTTTCAGGCGTCCATTGATCCTCCGGCCCCTGCCTCTGTCGCTTTCTACAGCAAGCCTGCCTCCTCCTCTAGTCGCGGTATTCTTGGGTCACCTCCCACTGACTCTCGGCCTCAGTACTCTAAAAATCAGAAGAAGGGCAATGGACAAAAGAATCAGAAATGCCCGCCTCACTGCCAGATCTGCCGGACTAACGGTCACTACGCCTCTCACTGCCCCCAAAGATACACTCCGCAGCCGTCTTCCAACCTAGCCGAAGCCTTCGCCACAGGCTGCTCGATTCCATCCTCTGACCAATCGGATTGGTATATCGACACTGGCGCTTCTGCTCATATGACATCCAATCCTGCAACTCTTGATCATGCCAAACCCTATTCTGGTAATCAAAAGGTGGTTGTAGGTAATGGTGCTCATCTTCCTATCACACACACTGGTACCCTATCTCTCAACTCTCATATTCATCTATCTGATGTCCTCGTTGTTCCTTCTATTACTAAAAATCTCTTATCAGTCAGCAAATTGATCAATGACTTACCTCTTAGTGTTACTTTCTTACACTCTTCCTTTCTTGTCCAGAACCGGAACACAAATCATGTTGTTGCCACCGGACACCGTAGAGATGGCCTGTATGTTTCTGGATGGAGATTGCACAGCTTTTCTTGCTACCGCAAGGCCCTTGCAAGCATCCATGGACGTCTCGCCTAGGTCATCCTCCGCCTGAGTCTCTTCTACTTCTTAGTAAATTAGGTCATATTTCACTTTCTAGTCGTTCTCTGTCCCGTACTCTTTGTAATTCCTGTCAAATTGCAAAAAGTTCTAAACTTCCGTTTCATCTTAATAAAAAGCGTTCTTCGCATCTTCTTGATTTAATTCACTGTGATCTCTGGGGTCCTGCTCCCATTACCTCTGCTTCAAATTTTCGATATTATGTCATCTTCATTGATGATTTCTCCCGTTTTACATGGTTTTATCCTTTAGCACGAAAATCTGATTTTTTCAGACACCTACAAATATTTACTACCTTTGTTGAAAATCAGTTCTCCTGTTCCATCAAAACTTTCCAATCTGATGGGGGTACAGAATTCACTAACCATAATGTCCGTGATTTCTTTCTTTCCAAAGGCATTCATCATAGGTTTTCCTGTCCTTATACTCCAAGCCAAAACGGCCGGGCTGAACGGAAGCATCGCCACATTACTGAAACTGGTCTCACAGCCCTCTTTCACGCTAACTTACCTCAATCCTTTTGGGTAGATGCCTTTAGTACTGCGGTTTATACAATTAACCGTCTTCCTACTCCTCTCTTAGACGGCTGCTCCCCTTTTCAGCTAGTATATGGCTCAGTTCCGTCCTACTCCTCCTTCCATCCGTTTGGCTGTCGCGTTTATCCATGTTTAAGGGATTACGCCTCAACCAAATTTTCCCCTCGCAGTCTTCCCTGCATCTTTTTAGGATATTCATCTGTTCACAAGGGTTTTAAGTGCTTTGATCCTGCTACGACGCGTATCTATATCACTCGTCATGCAAGGTTCGATGAGAAACACTTTCCCTTTGTCTCTACTTCACTTCCGTCGCCCTTCCCCTCCATCCCAATCTCATCATTCATCGAACCATCCTTGGTTCCATCCTCACCTCCTTCGACCCAAATGCCGCACCCATCATCCTCGAACCCTCACCCCCCTTCCACGTCTTCCCACTGTCCCATCTGCCCCTCCGATGCCCCTCCAGCTATTCCGGTTGTAGAACCTAACCCTATTCCAAACCCTAATCCCGTCCCTACACCGCCCATCCAACCTACTCATCCTATGGTCACTCGAGCCAAGGCCGGTATCTTTAGACCACGATATGTTGCTGATATTACTAACACTGCTCTTCATGTTGCTCTGTTGTCTAGCACAGAACCTCGTGGTTTCAAATCTGCAGCTAAGCACTCTCACTGGATGGCAGCAATGGAGGAAGAAATGTCCGCTCTACGCAAAAACAGCACTTGGACTCTGGTGCCCCGCCCTTCTGATGCCAACATCATTGGATCCAAGTGGGTGTTTCGAACAAAATTCCTTCCCGACGGCTCAGTTGATCGATACAAAGCAAGGCTCGTGGCTCAAGGATTCACCCAACTGCCTGGCCTTGATTTCTCTCACACATTCAGTCCGGTTGTTAAAGCCACCACCATCCGGGTCGTTATTTCTTTGGCTGTTCATTTCAGCTGGCCTCTCCATCAGCTTGACGTCAAGAATGCTTTTCTCAATGGTTGTCTTTCTTCTCCTGTATACATGGAGCAACCCCGTGGTTTCTCCGATGCTCAGTTTCCGAATCATGTCTGCAAGTTATCAAAAGCTCTCTACGGCCTAAAACAAGCTCCCCGTGCCTGGTTTCAGCGCCTCAGTGACTATCTGGTTCGCCTTGGTTTTCTCTGCAGCAAGTCGGATACTTCCTTGTTTATTCTCTCCAAAGGTACTGTGGTTCTATATCTTCTCGTGTATGTGGACGACATCATTGTGACTGGTAATGATCCCTCTTCTATTACGCGACTCATATCCGACATGAATCGTGAGTTCTCTATTAAGGACCTGGGCAGTCTTAACTATTTTCTTGGTCTGGAAGTTCATTACACGACAGATGGCTTGTTTCTATCGCAAGCAAAGTATGCACGTGATATTCTTCTTCGCTCAGACCTCTTGGAATCCAAGCCTGTCGCCACTCCGCTTGCCGCCGGTACGACACTCGAGTCAGCGGGCGAACTGTTCTCCGATGTGACACTTTATCGCTCCTTGGTAGGTGCTTTGCAGTACTTGACAATTACACGTCCAGACATCTCCTTTGCAGTTAACCAGGCAAGCCAGTTTCTTCACTCTCCGACGATCGACCACTTTCAGACGGTCAAGCGCATCCTTCGTTATGTTAAGGGCACCCTTAACCACGGTCTGGAGTTCACCCGCAGCGCCAATTTCAGTCTTGTCGCCTACTCAGATGCTGACTGGGCTCGCTGTCCGGACACTAGACGCTCTACATACGGTTATGCTATTTTTCTTGCAGGTAATCTAGTCTCTTGGAGTGCGAAGAAACAACCCACTGTCTCTCGATCCAGCTGTGAATTGGAATACAGGGCTATGGCTAATACTGCATCAGAAGTTATCTGGCTTACTAATCTGCTTCATGAACTTCATCTCAAGCCATCGAGTTCGCCAGCTTTATTTTGTGACAATAACAGTGCTATTTTCCTTTCCCAAAATCCGGTAGCACACAAGCGCGCTAAACACATCGATATCGACTATCATTTTGTACGCGAGCTTGTCCAAGCAAACAAGATTCGGACTGAATTTGTCTCTTCTTCTCAGCAAATCGCCGATGTCTTCACCAAAGGACTACCTCGTCCTCTTTTTGAATTCTTCCGTGGCAAGCTTCGAGTTGTTGGCTTCCCACAATCTCGCTTGAGGGGGGATATTAGACTAGATATGATTACAGATATGCATACTAAAGATATTTCCAATTCTCAATAGGATTAGGATATCTCATTCATATCTTGTATCTTTTATTCTTTTATTCATATCTTGTAAACTCTATAAATACATGATCAATAATACATTCATTATTGAGACAAATATTATTGGTCTATCATGTCCCATAAATTAGTCTCACTTTTCTAAAAGAGCAAACTTTTTCACACTCACCAATAAAATATTAATTCCACTACAGTCACAACTCTTAATCTCCGTGCCGAAAAGAAAAGGGACTACTTATAAGGGACGGAGGGAGTATATAAGTTAAAAGAAATATGTAAATATAAAATTTATGAAAATCATTTATGTTTAGTTCAGTGATTATTTATTTATGAAAAAATATTACTCCCTTCGTCCCATAAAAGTAATCCCACTTTGATCGAGTATGATAATCAATATTTGTGAGTGTAGTGAAATTAATATTTTGTTAATGTAAGTGAATTTTTTTTATTTTAAGAAATAAAATTAATTTAATAGGATAAATGAGAATGAAAAATGGGAGTACTTTTATATGACGCAAAAAAGAAGTATAATTTTAATGGTACTTTTTCATTTTTCATTTTTGAGTGGATGGATATCTGCCGAATCTCCAAGGCACAATTTAATATTAAAAAAAAAACTAGAATTAAAAAGTGACAGAGACACAGAAAAACATACTCCCTCCGTCCCGGCTGAATTGTCCCGGTGACTTTGGGCACAATAACCAAGGAGTGTGAGTGTAAAGTAAGTTGAGTGGAATTAATATTTTATTGTTGAGTGTGAAAAAATTACTTTTTTAAGTAATGGGACAATTGAGGTGAGACGGACGAAAAAGGAAAGTGGGACAATTGAGGTGGTACGGAGGGAGTAAAAAACATGCAAGCACGTTTAATTGAAGAGGACCCGCTCCGCTGGGTTGTAACTCATGAATTTGTACGAGTATAATTTGGTCCACGTTGTCGAAATAATTAATTACAAAAAATGACCGACTCAAAAAGTAAAACATCCTGAATCATGAATATGTATATTCCAAATAACTTTTGTCCGAATATAAATCTTTTCTTTCACGTGAAGTTGCATGTACTATTTTGACAGAACAAAATTGGAACTATGCGTTGGAAGGGGCCGGGATGGTGTATGGTCAATATTATTATTCTTTCGGATCAATTTTTTTGTACCAAAATAGTTTTATTTGATATTTCATTATCAAAATCAATAATTTTAATTATTATTTTTGCGAAAACAAAAATTAAGTATAACACAATATACTCTAGTTGTTTTTTAACAAAAAAAATCAAAATTTTATAAGAATATAAATTATAGTTATGAATTAATCAAACTTTAATTAAAAATGAAAAATAATTACTAAAAAAATATTGCATACCCTTATTGGGTGGGATGAAATTAATCTAAATTATAATAAATTAAAATTATAAAAAAATAACTTAAAATTAATTATTTTAATAGTAGAATAGAGAGTCAAACTCAAACATGAAAAGTGAAAGATCTAGAGAGTCTCAAAGTGTTATAATTTTTATATTTTTAAAAAAGGTGAAATCATATATAATAACAAATGACCATTAAATTAAATTTGTTAAGATCATTATCTAATTAGATATGTTAATAATAGTTTCTTTTTTCTTTTTCTTTTTTAGTTTCTTGCTTAAAAAGGGAGCTAATTATGGGAATTTAGTTTAGATGTCTTGAGAGTGAGTTTAAAAATAAAGGGAACAGTTATGAGTTTGATCATTCTATAAAATTATTTGACTTCAAAGTTGGTATTGGAATCTTTTTAATTGTAATGTTTAGTTTATTAAATTTATAGGTTTAGAAATATTTTAGTACTAATTAATATTATTACAATTTACGAATAATATTATAATTTAAATTTAAAAACTATTTGACTTCAAAGCTGGATTTGGTCATTTACAAATAATATTATTATAATTTCAATTAAAAATGTTTTAGTAATTTCAAAATGTATAATAATATTACATTAATAAAATATATTTTAAAAATATTATAAATATATAAATTTTAAATTTTTATTTTCAAATAATATTTTATAGTAATATAATTTTATATATTTATAATATTATAATAATATTTTTAAATTAATATGACCAACATCATTTCTAACGCCCATTCTTTTAATTACGTGTAGGTTGTAGCAATATTATAGATGTACCAACTACAGTCTACAAACTATCATAATTGATATTTAAATTGTCAGGACTTAGATCCTCTCTAACTTATACACTCAAATTTCAATTTAAAATTTAGTAATTATCATATAAAGTAATACTTCCACTCCAACTAAAATTTAAATGAAGATTTTCAATATATTCTTTCATTTACTATGTTTTATAATTTTCAAATAATATATATATTTTATAATGGATGTTGTTTGCATGTTTTGATCACTCTTTTCAGTTGCTTTTCATGGTGTTGGACAACAAGGTTTTTTTGATTTCTTCCAAGGCATCGTGTGAAGAAGAATGATTCATGTTTGGATTGAATTTCTTTCCTCTACCAGATTTTTGGAACAGTGAGAGTGGTATCGTGTGTATATATTTAATTGTGAGAGATTTTAGGATATGATTATGGAAACAATTTAATTGTGAGAGATTTTAGGATATGGTTATGGAAATAATTTAATTGGAATATTTTAATTACTATTAAACCCTTAATGTAATTAAAAAATAATTAAATTAAGTAATAAAATAAAGTGAATCATTAAATTTGCACCACTTATTTTTTTAAATTAATAGACAAGATTCATTCTCATCTTTCATCTAATAGGGACTTGTGATATGATTACACCTCTCTCTCTCTCTCTATATATATATATATAAAAGTGTATTCATATCACAAACGAGTTTTAGATGAGAGAAGAGAATAGATCTGAGCCTTTAATTCTGAATATTAGATTGTTAGGATTTTTGTAAGAAAAATCATTCATTTATTTTATGTTTTGGTGGGTCAAAGACTGTAAAAGCCATCTTAGTCAGTTTTCTGTTTCTAAAGTTAAAAAATGTAATCCTTGTATAGGATTAATTGAGTTGTAATATAACTTAGTTGTTGAAGACCGAGCATAGGAAATGCTCGAGAATTGAAGAAGTGTACATGCGTGAAACTTAGTTTCACCAAGTATGGCCAACGTTATACTGAGTTTGGGTACTAAATATAGTGTCTACCATACTAACTTATGAGAAGTCAGTATGAGGGCTGCCTATACTGACTATTGAAAGTCAGTATGGAAACCTTGAATCTTTAAGCACGTGGTACACGAACAGAACCAAACTTAGTCAGTCTTCAAGAGTTGATCGCTAAGTAAAAGTCAGTTTAAGGATATCAATACTTGGATTCCACGGAGTGAAACTGTAATACCCCGTGTACAAATCCAACCCTGTAATTCTTATTCAGATTTATTAAAGCAAATTATTCTCAATTTTGGCGGATTTATTTCATGAGTTCAATTAAGGATTTAATTATTTCTATTGGTTATGAATGAAATTTTATAATTTGAGGATTTATCATGGAAGTACATTGTGGTAATGAAATGAGATAATTCATAAAGTATGAATTATGAAGGGATAAGGAGGAAATAATAATTGGAATTTCAATTAAGTGGAATGATTTGAATTGAATTAAGGAATTTAATGGATATAGATAAATATATATATATACACATAATTATGTGTATAATTAAGGAAAATGGAGGAATTATAATATATATACAGTTATATTATAACATTTCCACTTTATTGTATAATCTAGAGAGAGAAAGAGCAAAACTCCCAAACCCCACCCTCCAAAACCCATCAGCTTTCCGACGAAATTCCGGCCAACTCCGGTCATCTTCGATGGAGCCGACGACACCATTGGAAATCTCTCATTCCCAGCTTCGATTTGAGTACTCGTGGGCGCCGAGAGGACGAGAAACGAGAGAGATATTGAAGAGAGAAGTTGAGGTGGGTGTGTTAATTCGATTTTGAGATTTAAGGGTTGAATCTTGAGTTGTTGGCTTTGAATCCATGTTTTGATGTTAGATTCGTGTTCCCCATCGTGTGTAGATCGTTCGGACGTCAAGAAACTCGAGTTTCCTCGCCGAAAATTGCGTTCTTCGCCGGAGAGAGAGAAGTTTCCGGTGAGCTTCTTTCACCTCACGTTTTTGCATTCTAATTCGTGTTTGAAGGCTAGAATCGTGTTCTAGGGAGTCCAAGGATTGATAATAGGTGATTGCATGTGTAATTGGATGAGTAGATTGGGTTATATGTCGAATTTTAGGGTGGAAACCGGCGAGTTCGTCGGAGAAGACGACTCGTCCCGAACGGGACGGGAGCATCCCGCTCGGGACAGGCATCCCGTCCGGGACGGGAGCATCCCGCTCGGGACAACCATTCCGTTCGGGACGGAAGGGTTCCGCTTGGGACATCTATCCCGCTCGGGACGGGTTGCGGCCCCTTTCTAAAAATGTGATTTTTGATTCGTTTTCATTCTGTTTCGAGTTATTTCAAATTCCTAAGTTTAATACTCGATTATAGGAGTATGTTAAGTGAAAGAACATGCATTGTTTTGTGGTTTGGTCGTGGAAGTCGTTTAATTTGGTTTATGGAAATCATGGAAGTATGTATGGATTATGAGCTTGGTTGATGAGTTAATTCTTGGAATTGGTTGAGGTTTACCGTTGTCCTAGATCGTCCAACCTAATTGGTTTTACCCCGATCTTTGTAGGAGGTTAAGATGTTGAGGAGGATAAGCTCATCTATACATTTAGCGGGAAAGCGTCTCATTTTCAAGCCTAACACCAGGTGGGAAACTATTTCAGTATAAAATCAAATGCGTGTTTTTCCTTTTTTTTAAATGTGTTAAAAATGCTTTGATTTAAATTGAGATTGCTATGCATGTTTTGTGCTATTGTATCTGTCCTCTGTCGATTCCCATCGACAGAGAGTATAACTAATGAGTTTAGAACCAGGTTTCCATAACTGCACTAGAACTCATTTAGTGAACAGGGTTGGAAGCCCCTTTGATATTGAATTGGGTGAATTGTCCCCATGTATTTGTTGGAATGAGGCGGAGTGTCCTCCGGTGTTTGGATCCGGTGATTTATATTTAAACGATCGGGTCTCAAAATGGATTTCTGAGACTAGTGTACTTTGATGACAGTAGGTTGAGTGTGAATGCATTCCTAACTGATCATCGTAACTTGGAAGTCGGCCAACTTCCAGTTACAACACTGAAACAAATATGATAACATGTAAATAGCACGCGTGCAAAATAAAATGTTTTAGATAGCACGGTTCCTTTCAACAAAACCCCGTGTTTATCTGTGTAAGTTGCATAGCATAATCTTATATATAATGTATGTTTTCGGGCATGTTTCTCATTGGGTACATTAGTACTCAGCCCCTCGTATTATTTCTAAAATACGCAGGTTGAGCAGCAATGATTGGAGTACAAGGGGTGTAAACAGGCGAGGTGAAGATTTCCAGATTTAAAAGATCCTGAGATATGCATCTTCATATGCATATCTCCACTACGCTGCACACATACCGCTGCTACACACTCTGTTCCTTCCTTCCCGTTTTGAAATGTTTTATGGACCAACTTTTATTCTCTTTAAAATTTGGACTCGAAGTATGATTTCTTTTGATATTTAAATATTATTTTCAATTCTTTGAAGTCTTCCGCTGATTTAAATTAAGATTTATGTTTTGGAAAACCTGATCATCAATGTAACGTGTCCCCAAATTAGGGAAGATCAGTTGGGGGCGTTACAGAAACTTAGTCTGACACAAAGTTAGTGAAAAGTACACTGCCACAGCAGAGCAGAGCAAACCTAAGGGGCTATGATTGGACGACATTCCCCATGTCTCTAACGACTGGATTAATATGTCTAACGGGTAGATTTCAATTTTAACCAATGAATCTCTTATAAATACCCCGACATTTCAAATGAAGACAAAGACTGAATCTCTTTGAAAGCTAAGCCGTTATCTGCCATAGTTTCTACCCAAAGCTCTCCGACTCTCCGTGTTTGTGAACACGAGACTTGAGTTCCCGACTCAAGTTGTCATTCCATGCTAGTTGTTAAAAGCACGAGGCTAAGCTTAAAACTTAAGCTATTCCTCAGTGAACATATCTTTCTAAGATATATTCATAGCAGTTAGCTTCCTTACTTCAAGGATTCTGATTCTCACGGGCTTTTGCCAACCTACTGAGTTTTGGAAATAACAACAAACATCCAACCACCAAGGAGAAGGTTGTGGGGTGCATCCTCACTTCGACAGCTTGTCGATCGACATAGAAGCCCGATTTGGAGAATTTCACATGTTTTGGCAATTTTTGCTATATTAGCTCAATACCTAGTTAGTTCTTTTTCTCTCCTCTATAAATAAGACTCATTAGGCACGAATTCAGACAGGTTTTTATGCATTATTGCACTTAGAATAATTGAATTCATTGGAGTTTTCAATTGCAAGGTTCTTATTTCTTGCAAGGTAATTAATTTAATGTTTTCTTTTATTCTAGTCATGTTTTGTGGCTAGAACCCTAAACAGGTTCTAGGGTTATGATTTCTTTTCTGATGCATGTTAATTGATATCAACTCTCTAAGCATGGATTAATTCTTTGATTTAATTTTATAATATGGATTAAAAGAAGGACCGAGAGGTGAATTGAGATCTAGGTTTATAGTTAATAATTGATGGATCGAGAGATGAAAATTATTAACAGGAAGAGAGAATTAATTGTTTTCTGTCTCAAAAGGAAGAAACCTACATAGGAATAATTAGATAATTATGAGATTGATTAATTTGGTGTTCTTGAGACCGAGAGGAGATAGTCACTAATTAATAATCTAGGATTTAAATTGCCCGACCAAGGAATTAAATCCACAAAAATCAAATGTTTTCCCCATTGCTGAGTTGATTGATATTTGCATGTTGATGATTAGATAATCAGCCCTAGGATCTGTGCTTTCTTTAATTGTTTTCAAAACCCTTTAATTCTCACATTGTTATCTTTAAATTACAAAACAAAATCCTTTTTCAAATTTCTCAAACTTCTATGTCCTAGAAATTATAGCTAGTACTTTGGGTAGTTCATTGCACAGTCCCTGTGGATTCGACCACCTTTGGGTGTAATTACAAACTTATTTGCTCATCGTCTTAGCAGTTATCAACAGACACCTTCTTTCTTAAACCCAGTTTGTGGAAGACCTTTCACAAGCTTATGCTTTGCTAGGTGTCTGATCGATTGGAAGTTTAGGTGGCTCAACCTTTTGTGCCACAACAAATTAACTCCTTCCTGGGATGAGCTTGTTGCGACAAGGCACATGTCAACTTGATCGCTCTCCCAATCTACAACATATAAGCTTCCTTTCTTGACTCCTTTGAGGATGATCTCCTTGGAGTCTTTCTCCTTGATTAAGCACTCGGCTTCGGAAAATGTCACCTCGTACCCACTTTGAATAAGTTGACTGATACTCAGCAAGTTATAATTGAGGTTGGTGACTAGAGATACGTTGTTGATGGTGATCCCATTGTACTCCACGCATCCCTTGCCTATAACTCTCCCCTTGGAATCGTCTCCAAAGACAAAAGGGGGTCCTCTCGCCATGTGAGCTGAGCACACACTATCCAGAATCCATGCTCTCTTCTTTTTCTTGAGCTGACTCTGGTGACCCTGTACCTGCAAAACAAACAAAGTTAGATACTAGGTACCCAAGCTTCTGTGGGTCCTGCAGGGTTAGTCTTTGGAATCCATCATTTTGAAATCCAAACTTGCTTCACCTTAAGCTTAGGTGAAACTTTCTCCACCTTTCTCTTCCTTCTGAAATAATGTATGCTATTTGGATGCATATGAGAAGGAATAGTGGGTGTGTGCAAATTCTTGCGAGATACTAAGTTTCTGCCAGAATCTCGGAACCCAAGTCCAGGGTGATTAGTCTTCCTAGCCCTTCGATAAGAGAAATGGTTGGGCTCAGACCTTGAGTAGTTGTCCCTCCCACTCGTATTAGTCCTTTTCACATACGAACTATGATTAAAGGACCTCGAATTTCTGGAATCCTTACCTAAAACTGACTTCTTGCGGAACTCAGTTTTAAATGCTGAAGTGGGTTTCCTCGTATTAGGAACGTTTTGCTTCACCCACTTCTTGGGCATGGATGGCTTCATTTCAGATTTATTTAGTTTTGGAACTGAATTTCTTTTAAGCTTAGGGACCGAACTCAATTTTGAAACCGACTTTTGTCCCTTGCTCTGGTTGGCCAACACGAAGTTTTGAGTAACTCTTTTGCCTAGAAACTTAACTTCTAAACTAGAATTTCCTTTAAAATGATGATCATTTGAGTTTCTAATTTCAGTAGTTGATGCATGATTGCTCGAATTGTCCTCATTAAAACTCAAACCTGATTTGACAGAGGGATCTCTTTGACTATTCAAGGTCTCAGCAACTTTGTTGGAACTCGAAGATAGAGAAAAATTAGTTTTTAATCCCGAGTAATTTTTAGTTTTAAATATTTGGGTTCCTCGAAAACGTTTTTGAAATTTTCAAGTAAAATGGCATGCTTCTCTTTAAGCTTGTTAGTTCTTCATTGAGTGACCTCGATCATTGGATCTCCTCGGTCAGTTTTGAAACTTCAAGTTTCAGTGAAACATTCTCACCAACTAAAGCATTATTTAACTTGTAAAACTTTGAAAAATCTTTATTGAGAATATCAAGAATGACATCCCTGAATCCGAGCAATTAGATTCAGTGTCATCTTCTATGCATGCAACAGGAATTGAAACTGACTTTGAGATAATTACCAAGTTTTGTGACTCAGTTCCAGTTTCTTCTTCTTCAGAATCCGTTGTATCTTCTCCCAATTTTTCCATAAAGACCAGAAGAGCTTCTTCCTCGGAGATGAGATGTATTATATCCATCATCACTATCTGAGATGTCTGGAACCTCAATTCTGGACAACATGGCTTTAGCTATTGCTCTGGAGGCTTTCATCTCAAAGGTCCTTTTGAGACGCTCCCTCTCCTCCTTGGAAACCAGCGGACATTCATATTTTAGGTGATTAGAGAGTTGCACTCGAAGCATGCCTTGGGAGGTCTCTCGCTAAACTTCTTTTCACCTCCCTACGATCCTTCATATTTATATAATCGAACTTGCTAATAACCAAACTCGTAGACTAACAAGCTTTTTAGAGAACCAAACCGGTTGATAACCACCAGTTAGTAATATGCAAGATCTCGCTCTTAATCTTCCGCTACGCATACCTGTTAAACTCTGATCTTGGGACCAACAATATATATATAATACACATATCGTTTTTATCCCCAACCTAAAGACCTAATCCTAAACCGGTGCGGTTATACATGATAGTGATTATATGATTTCACCTTCCCAAATAATAAATAATAACTAAAAAATGCATAATTACGATGCATCTTTAGTATTCAGTGATTATTGTAGTTCTTTGTATTCACATTTATAATTAAAAAATGCATTAATTCAACATAAAAAATGCTTCGAGCAGCTGCACTTTTTTCTAGCTTATGCAATTTTACTTCTATGTGAATCTCATGCTTAAAGTTAATTTATGTTGAATAAGAATGAATCCACACTATTTATTTAGAAAACCCAATAGATATGATTAAAGCTTTTCTTAAAATTGCATGCTTCTTAAGGTGATTTATATAGCAATTAATCTAGACAAGAATTATGCTTTATTTTTTAATAATTAATGTTTTTAATCTTAGTCGTTGATACTATGAATCAAATGACTGAGATTCATTCCTATTTAACACAAATTTTAATTTTATACATGATCACATCTATATATATATATATGAGATCAAGTAAAAAAAATCTCCCTATGAGAAAAAAGAATGAATCTTATCCATTAGATCTCAATAAATCAGTGGTTGATATGCAATCAAGCAATTGTTTCATTGTGTTTTAGTTGTTGCTTGATTGTGTTTCACTTGTTGCTTGATTTTATATCAACCATTGATTTATTTAAATCTAACAGATATGATTCATTCTTTTTTCTCACAGGGGACTTTTTCTTACCTGATCCGCTCCCTATTATATTTATATACATATGTTCGGAATAATATATTCGTAGTAAAACTAAATAATGTAATAGCTACAAATAAATAATGTAACATAATACAAAAGATAATGTGATGATATATTTAAAAGTATTGTATCATTATTTTGTTCTTAATGGTACATTTCTATGTTATTGTTCATACATTATCTGCCAATTGAATGATACATTATGAAATGTGTTGTGTATTTTCCTCTGACTTTATCTAGTCTTTGATAGAAGAACATGATGTGTGCAGAAAAATAGATAAATTGGAACATTGTTTAAGTTTTGAATGTTACATTATCTACGACAAATATGGTGCATTATTTATTTACAATTTCAATATATTAAATCAAAACCTAGAGTAATATTCAAAAAAATAAAATAAAAACACGCTATAAAGGATAATGTAGTAGATATAGAATAAATAACGTATCAACTATAATATAAATAATGTAACATCTACATGGTTAAAAATCATGACGTGAAACTGCCATGGATAACTGCTGCACGCACGAAATTTTCTATACTCAACAAATTTGTAATTGACTGGGTTCACTCGAATTTTTTATATCGAGTTGTTCATATCCTTCCTCCATTGGCCACGCCTCCCAAGCAACCATGCACACGAATCACCATTCTCCTGGTATAAATCATCGCATTCCTACTGCTCTTTCAGATGAGAAACCAAAAAGAAGAACTCAGATGAGAAATTGTAATCGTGAATGATTAAGATGATAAAGAACTTTTTATCTCAAACTGAAAGTGTCGTAAGAAAAAATCATGGACGTCGCTGGAAGAGTAGAAATCAATGTGAATAATAATATAAATTGAAAATAAAAGTGATTTCGAAAGAATTATGAACCAGAGAAAACAATGACATAATTTGGGGAAAATTATAACTGTCAATTCTTTCATTACTAAAATATCCTACAACCTGATTTAAAAAAAAGTCAAAGTCTAACAATAAAATAAACTCAGGACCATTAGATTTAATTAATCAAAGGCTCATAATTGGTCCCATATAACATTTGGGAGATGAGTAACATATAATCACAACTCTCTCTCTCTCTTTATATATATATATATATATATATATTTATTTATTTTCATAAATTCGGTTATAATAGATAAATAGTTGAAAACTGAATAGGAATTTTGATTTGGCTATGTCATTAATTCATTTCGTTTGGTTGTCTTAAAAAATAATTCAGTTATTTTACCTTTTAAAAAATCGATCGAAATAACACCTCTGGAAGCTTACTAGTTCAATTTATTGATATTATTATCGATGGATGCTGAATATATATTTACCACTTTTAGTGTTTGTTCTTTTATGCTGACTCTTAATTTATTTCGGCTGCAAAATTTGAAATACCTACTATCGATTAATACAAATGGTTGGGAGATTCTTAAGCCTGCATGCATTTGACATATTCTTACTCTTAACAGTTATCCTATAAGGGAATAAGGAAGATCCAAGCTACAATATATTGTAAAATTATACTAGGTTAAAATAATTCTTAACGGAATATGACCTTAATCTAACAAATATAATGCTTTAGCTAACATATTAAAGTTTATAATGTATCCATGATCTCAATTTCTCAAAGCATAGTAATTAAAATGCTTTTTATTTTTCTATAATTCATTAATCATTTGTGTTTGAGTAATGTTTATGACACCCCTTGGAATTTAAATTATGTATGTTTTTTATTTAAAAAATAAAAGAGAAAGTGTTTCCTCTTTGTTAGGAATTAATGATTGTTTCTTATTAATTTTGGTATGTCGAATCAAGTGTAGAATGAGTTAGTTCACTCTCATACTTGGATACTGTAATTTCACATTTGTAACCTTATATATATTGATCGAGTTGTAATGAATTTGGAATTACTTCTACTAGAAGATATCTACTAAAACCTTTCAGTCAGTTCCTTGGAGAAGCAGACGCGTCAGCAACGGAGCTTACAAAAACTCAGTTGTGAAGTTTTCAAACTGAATGAACTTTACAACTGATAAAGAGAAGAGCTACTCCAAGAATTAGAAGCAAAGTCAACTGAAGAAAGAGTCGTTCTTACAAGACGCATACACATATGAGAGAAATCAGCAATATTATATATTTGTTTTTATTTACCCTGTTTTTGCTTCCTTATAAAAGTTGTAATTTTTAGTTTTTGGCCCATTTATCACGTGGTAGCTCAAATAGGATTCAGTTAATATCGAGTCGAGCTTTGAGTTTTTATATCAAATATTTTAAAGTTTATGAACTTTAACGAGTCTAAACGAACGTTTGAAATTTAGAATACATTTAAAAATTCTTATTATTATATTTAAAGAAAAAGTTATTTATTTCAAAATAAATATGCTCAAAGTCAAAACTCAAGTTTTTCTCATTGTTATTAATATTTATCATTATTGTTACTCTTAAATCTAAATATGTTACTATTATTAAATTAATTATTTTATACTTCTTATGAATTTTAGTTAATACTCAAATTTGGTTTGATTAATAAATGAGTTTGAACAAGCTTTTATTAGGTCAGATATCTAAATTATGGAAGATTGAGAGAGAAAGTAAGAACTAGTATATTGGGGCTGACATGGCGCTTGACCTGCGCAAAGATTGAATTTAGTTCCTAAAGAAAGACACAAAACATTTGCATGGTCACATAGCGATATGACCGGGATAGACCCAAGGGTTATGACGAATAAGTTGTAGATGGACCCGGGATGCCTACCAATACAACAGCGACGAAGGCGCTTCGCACATGAGAAGAATGACGCTATCAATGAAGAAGTACAAAAACTACTGGACGCAGGAGCAGTAAGAGAGGTGAAATATCCAACTTGGCCGGCCAATGTGGTAGTTGTCAAGAAGAAAAATGGAAAGAACCGAGTATTCCTGGACGTCACAGATCTCAACAAGGCATGCCCAAAAGATATGTACCCCCTACCGTACATTTATAGCATCATGAATGCAACATTGGGATATGAGATCCTAAGCTTCATGGAAACATTCTCCAGCTATCACAATAAAAAAATGCATCTCAAGGATCAAGAGAAGACAAGATTCATGACCAACAAGGAGATTTATTGCTATAAAGTAATGTTGTTTGGATTAAAGAACTCAGGTTCAAAGTACCAATGACTAGTCAACAAGATGTTCGAACCCCTCATCAGGAAAACGATGGAGGTGTATATAGACAGTATGCTCGTCAAATCAAAGGAGGAAAATTGGCATGTCCAGCACGAACATGTACCTTTTTGGTAGGTGGACAATCCTCCCACTGCGACGAGGCATCTGAGCCGTGTCAGTAGTTGGCACAGCACTCGTTGGTCCCATATCTTGCATTGATGGCAATGTTGGTATTCCCTAACCTATTACAGGTGGATTTACCACTACACTGGGCTTTCCTGATGGAATCGCTTCCTTATCCCCAAGCTCGTGGAGGATAATTTCACTCTTGGATCTGTGGTTTCTTACATATTCGTCCTCCAAGAATCTTGCATTGGTACTGACAACCACTTTCTGATTCTCAGGACAATAAAAGTAACCACCTTTCATTTGTCTGGGATATCCTACAAACAACATCAGCTTACACCTACTTTCTAACTTATCAGGTTCCTTTGTCAGCACATATGCTGGACAACCCCAAACCCTCACTTTGTTTAAACTTGGCTTTCGCCCATATCAGAGTTCTGGAGGCGTTTTATGAACTGATTTGGAAGGTACGAGATTAAGCAAATAGGTTGCTGTCTCTTAGGCATATCCCTAAAATGAAATCGGCAAGCTTGCATAACTCATCATAGACCTGACCATTTCCAAAATAGTCCTATTTCTCCTGTCTGCTACACCATTTTGTTGAGGGGTTCCTGGAGAAGTCCACTGGGATGTAATCCCGTTATCTGACAGGTACTACAAGAACTCGTTACTGAGGTATTCTCCACCACAATCCGATCATACTGTTTTGATAGTCTTTCCTAGCTTCTTTTCTACCCCAGTCTTGAACTCTTTGAATTTCTCAAAGCACTCAGACTCGTGGCGAAGCAAATAGACATATCCAAATCTTGAGTAATTGTCAATGAATGTGGCGAAGTACTCATAACCTCCACAAGCTTGCGTGGACATTGGTCCACATAAGTTAGAGTGGATCAATTCTAACACATCCTCTGCTCGAGACTGACTTTCCTTAAAAGGCATGGTCATCATCTTTCCCTCTATACAGGATTCACAGATTTGATGCGGTACCACTTGGAAAGATTCCAAGAGCCCATCGCATGCTAATCTTTTAATCCTCTTTGGATTGATGTGACCTAGTCTCAAGTTCCAGAGATATGTTTGATCCTCATCGGAAGAAAAATTTCTATTTAAATGATTATTATTATTGGATGAGTTTGCCACATTCACGGAAGATTTATGCATACAATCAATGATATAGAGAGATTCAATCAGTTTTTCATGACAGATAACACCGTTATTCCCAATGATAGAAACTCCACTTTCAAATATAATTGAAAATCCATCATTAAACAACTTGGAAACTGAAATCAAGTTCCGCAGAGAAACAGGCACATATAAAACATATCTCAAAATCAAAACACTATTTTCAAAGCATAAAGTAGAATCTCCAATGGCTACTGCTGAGACTCGCTCTCTGCTGCCCATTGAGATGGTTATCTCATCATGCATCAGTTGCCTTGTCGGTATGAACCCCTGCAAAGTATAACAAACATGATCAGTAGCTCCATTATCCACTACCCAAGAATGGGTAGAAACTGATGCTAAACATGTTTCCGTTATAAATGCACACGACGCACCTTGTCCAGCCTTCCTGACTTGATAATCTTTCTTCCAGTGACCAGCCTTACCACATGTGAAACACTTGTCCTTTTTCCCAGGCACGCCTGGTGTCCTTTTTAACTTCTTCACAGAAGTTGTACCTTTGACTCTCTTCTTAAAGATTCCTTTGCGCTTCTTGCCAACCAGCGCAACAGGACGGTTTCCTGAAGTAGCCAAAACAACTTTTTCTCGAAGCATCACTAACTCCGCTGTCATCAAGTCATTGAGTAACTCATTAAGAGTGTACTCTTTCTTGTTCATGACAGCATTCAGTCTAAAGTTCTCAAAGGACTTTGGCAGATAGTTGAGAATGATATATGATGGGTTTTGTATACTGAAAGCATTTATTACAATGTGTATACAACGGTTTATTTCTCCTATCTGTTAACAATCGTACATGTATGAACAATGGTATCCTCTTGTCTCACCGATAGGGACGATCATACGGCGTGTTGTAGATCGCAGAAGACAGTATGATCACTTGACCTAGTGAGACATAAACATTATCACAGCCGAGACAGCGTATGAGGATACGTCTGTCCGGATGGCTGCGGCATTGTCGGAATAAGTAGTCTGTCTTGGTTACTTGACATGCTGGTACGCAGAGGTGGCGTATTGATGGACCGCAGTGAGATATATTCGTCTATCTGACATCAGCGAATAAAAGATCTCGTTATATTGATTGAGTCCAAACCCTAACGAAGGTTCAGGGGTTTGCACGGGTTGACTGTTGCTTTGACTTGCCATGGTGGAGAGCCAACACAGCGCGCTCGTATATCCGCATCTTGGGTAACAGCAGTTCGTGTAGTATCGCCTGAGACTGAACTTAGGTAACCATATCCGAGTAATAGGATGGGGACATTCCCTGAGGAGCTCAATAACATTCATCGTGCCAAAGTCCTGCAGGCTGATTAACTTCAGGCACGAGTGATAAGGTTTGAGTGGTACTACTCAGGAATAATAAGATATTAATTAATTGTAGTTAGAGCTTGTCAGAGGCTCCGATTAATTAATGGATGTCCGGTAATCTTAAATATGGGGATTCTCAATTAATGCAACCTGTTCTCATAACGTGGTAATAAAGGGGTAGGTCAGTATTAATTCTGTGGTGAAAAAGAATTAAAATTAATTAATTAATTGTGTCCTGGGTTGTAGACATGGGAATTAATTAATTTATAGGCCCACTTTATTATTTGCATTAGGTCCCAGGTCTGGCCCAAATAAGTGTGCTGAATTGAGCCCAAAATGGCCCATTAGGGTTTCCAACCCTAGGTCTATAAATAGACAGCTCTCTCTCGTAAGTTGTAACACAGTTGAAACACACTAACCCTAGAGAGAGAGGGAGGCGCTGATTTTGGTTCAGAAAGGAGGAGAATTTCGATGCTGGTCCTGCTCAGATTACAGTTCTACGGAGTCCTCACCAGTAGTAGATCTGATCAGCACCGTGATACAGATTTGAAGACCTGATCTGGAGAACAACAGATTTCTTCTTTTCCCTTTCTTTGTTTTGGATTTTCTCTAGAAATTAGCTTTCTAATTTCTGTTTCCGCAGAGAAATCGGATTGCGTGGTTGAATCGGTTCTTGGAATTCAAACGCAAAAGATCGGTACAGACCCTATGGAGTTACGGTAAATCTCTCAATCCACAATCTTGTATTAAATTCATAGGATCATGCTAGGGTTTTGAGAAATTAATTATGAGCAATATCCATAGATCGATTCGGTTCAGTTTGGTTTTGGTGATTCGGTTCACGGTAAAACCCTACTATTGGTATCAAAGCCAGGTTTCTGATTTATGGCTCTGTTGATCATAATTAAATTTGATATGCATGTATGAATTTATTATTGTGGATGTTTGGTTTTTGTTCCTCGTGGCAACCCGTTGATTCAGCCCGCGGTGGTTTATCCGTGTAGGGCTGAATTATTTTTGTAAAATCATGAGAAAATCCATGATTAGTGTAGATTTGAAAATTGTAATAGAATAGAATTTTTTGTAATTTTCAAATTTAATTTGGACGGGTCGAGGACGACGAACGAAGACGGAGCCGACGAAGGGTCGGTGGAGGGCACGGCGGACGACGGCGGGCGCGGCACGCACGGCGCGCGCAGGGCGTGGCGCTGGGCAGCGCGCGCGCGAGCGCGCAGCACACTCGGCAGGCGCGCGCACGGTGCGGCCCTGGTCGGCGGCGGCTTCGGTCGTCGTCTGCTGCTGATGTCCCGTCGCGGTGGCTCGTGTTTTGGTGGTTTGTGCAATCCTGTGTAAACCCTAGGGTTTGCATTAGGGTTAGGGCAAATCATCAGATCACAAAGGCCTAAAAATCCAAAAGATTTGGTGTATCAAGATTTGCAGGCCCTTGAAGATTTGAGAAGATTTGGATTTATCCATTAAATTCAAAATTCAAATTGTAATAGATAGATTTTATTTTCTATTTATTTTGGGGCCACGAGGAATTTTTGTTTGCCTTAATTGTCCTCGTATGATATGTGATTTATTTATGTGTGCAATTAGGCATGTGTAGATAATAGGAAAAGCATGATTTACTGCTTTATTATTTACAGCTTTCCAAGCATGCTTATGTGATTAATTTCTTTTGTTGGATTATATTTTGGGAATTTTTGGGCTTGTTTAATTACATGCAAAAATTTGGAAAATATAATGACAAAAAGAAATTATGTGTGCGCATAAAGAAACCTTTTAAAAGAAAAATACTAAGCAGATTTTTTAATTAAAATCAATAGACCTCCACAAAGCGCTCCTAGGCTGTAAGTGTATCTCTCGTTCTAGTAAACGTCTACGAGTGTAGCTTGCTAGTTCCCGGAGGTGCATGGGTACGGTTGTTGGGATTTCTAGACAAATAATTTAAATCATGTGAATAGTGGGAGGGCTTTGCGTAAACGTCTACGAGTGTAGCTTGCGTAGACCTCTTTCACAAGTATTCTAGGATTGATTTAAATTAAAGATAACAAAAGCTTTGAGGGCTGTGCGGTATGGTTACGTGCCATGCTAAACTGTCTCTTTTGGCTGGAGTTAAATTTGTGGTTAATTGCTTAGAATATAATGCAAGAATTGCATCCCTGTTCTTGAGAGATGGCTTGGTCTAAGGTTTTCACTAATTATTAATTTCTAGTGTCAAAAGCATCCTGACATGGTAGTGAACTTAAATGGATTGGGGCTTAAAACCCGCAGTTCTGGTTGAGGGTGACATCGTAAACGTCTACGAGTGTAGCTTGCGGTGGGAACTCTTGGGCAATTAGTGGAAAACATTTATATTTGATTTATTAAAAGGTTTTCAATGCATTTGTTTTCGAAGTTCAACATGTATGTTCTTATTTAAGAATTTTAGTATTTCGGATATGTCTATGTCTAGTGTTATCAATATTCTCGCACAAAATTCTCTAACTGGTCCAAACTTCCTGGAATGGAAACGCAACCTTGAATACAATGAGTGAGAGAGCACGTAGTTTCCATGACTCACCTCATGGATGAGCTAACTGTGCACAGTGGAGATATCGAGGTTGAGGCTGAGGTCGATATCATACTGAACTCTCTACCCAAATCCTTTGAGAGTTTCAGACTGATTGTTGTCATGAACAAGAAGGAGTATACTCTTAACGAGTTGCTCAATGACTTGATGGCAGCGGAATCGGTTATGAATCCTTAGAAGGTTGTCTTAGCTACTTCTGGTAATCACTCTGCTGTATCGAAAGGTATGAAGCCGAAAAAAGAGCGATTAAGAAGAAGGCTGGAAAGGCAATTGTGAAGGACATGGGAGTTGTTAATAAGTCTATGGGTAAACTTCGAGGGACAAGTGTTTTCAGGTGTGGTAAGAAAGGACATTAGAGGAAATATTGTCAGGCCCACAAGGCCAGACAGGGTATGCCATTTGCATGTATAACTGAAGCATGATTAGAGTGCGACGTTGCTCTTCCAAGAGCTGTAAGCGCTGACTTGTTGATCATGTTGTTGTACTTTGCAGGGGACCGTGCCGACAAGGCTGGTGAGTGATGGCATGAAGATACCAAACTGGATGAAGGCAACGTTTTACGACGGAGCTTCATGGAGTTTTCTTTTCCTTATGTTTTGTCTGATTAAAGTACATTTGAGTTTTTATTTGTGGGCCGTGGTTTATCGGCAGGACAAATTTTATCAACTTTCTATGGATGTTTGTTATTTATGATTTCAATCATTGAAGATAACAATGTCATGCATTATGTAATGTTGATTTATACTCTTTATGCTACTTCGATCAAAATATGTCCGCAAGTATTGCATGTAATTCATCCGTAATTGATAATCCTAGGAAGAGAAAACTTACTTCTTATGATGAGGATCTTACATATCTTTGGCACTTGAGACTTGGTCACATCAGCTTGAAGCGGATTCAAAGACTTGCAGATGACGGTACATTAGACTTAGTCCGGACTGTACCTTATCAAGTCTGCGAATCCTGCATCGAGGGCAAGATGTCAACTAGGCCTTTCAAGGCTAGTCAGTCTCGAGCAGAGGATGTGTTGGAGTTGATCCATTCTGACTTGTGTGGACCAATATCCACCCAGGCTCGTGGAGGGTACGAGTATTTCGTCACTTTCATTGACGATTTCTCAAGGTACGAATACATTTACCTGCTTCGCTAGAAGTCTGAATGCTTTGAGAAATTCAAAGAGTTCAAGGCTGAGGTAGAAAAGAAGGTCGGGAAAACTATCAAGTCACTGCGATCTGACCGCGGTGGTGAATACCTCGGTAACGAGTTCCTGCAGTATTTGTCAGAAAATGGGATTACATCCCAATGGACTGCACCGGGTACTCCCCAGCAAAATGGTGTAGCTGAGAGAAGAAACATGACTCTTCTAGAGATGGTAAGATCAATGATGAGTTATGCAAACTTACCAATTTCGTTTTGGGGCTACGCATTGGAGACAGCAGCTTACGTGCTTAATGTAGTGCCTTCTAAATCAGTTCCTAAGACGCCTGCTAAGCTCTTCCTTGGTTGCAAACCTAGTTTATGCAAGTTTAGAGTATGGGGCTATCCGGCACACGTACTGTCGAAGGAACCTGATAAGTTAGAAAGCAGGTCAAAAGTAATGTTGTTCATAGGGTATCCCAGACAAACGAAAGGTGGTTACTTTTACTGTCCTGAGAGTCAAAGAGTCGTTGTTAGCACCAACGCTAGATTCTTGGAGGACGAGTATGTGAGTAATCACAAGTCAAGGAGTGATAACGTTCTTCAAGAAATTGAGAACGAGAATGCAATTCCAAGGGAAGGGGAACGTGTAGATGTGGGTGCACCTGTGAGAGGTACAGCACCACAGACACGTTCTTCAGTGCAAGGTGCAGGACCACAAATCACTGCACCTACTACTGACACGGCACCGATGCCTCGTCGCAGTGGGAGAGTTATTTTCCAACCGGAAAGGTACATGTTCGTGGGTGAGTCTTCGGACTTGAGCCCGGAAGACAGACATGAAGACTCTGACCCATTGACCTACGAAGAGGCAGTGCAGGACAAGGATGTTGCCAAATGGCAAGTCACCATGGATTCTGAAATAGAATCAATAACTGCTATGGATGTATACCAGAAAACTGATTTGCCGGATGGCTTTAGGGCCATAGGGTGCAAATGGGTATACAAGAGAAAGAAAGGGGCGGATGGAAAGATCACGGCTTTCAAGGCCAGGCTGGTGGCAAAGGGTTATAGTCAGAAAGAGGGCATTGACTATGACGAAACCTTTTCACCCGTAGCCATGCTCAAATCCATCCGGATACTCCTTGCCATAGCTGCGCATATGGACCTCGAGATCTGGCAAATGGATGTCAAAACCGCTTTTCTAAACGGTTACCTTGAAGAAGGTAGGGACATCTATATGCAGCAACCCGAGGGTTACATAAGCAAGGGCGAAGAACATCTTGTCTGGAAGCTGAGGAAGTCCTTGTATGGACTTAAGCAAGCTTCAAGGTCATGGAACTTACATTTCAACGATGTGATTAAATCCTATGGATTTGCACAGTTGGAAAACGAAAGTTGTGTTTACCGACTTTGTGTCAGTGGGAGCGTGGTCTTCCTTGCACTATACGTTGATGACATACTCCTATTTGGAAACAACGAGGGAGTGATGTCCGAAATCAAGGATTGGTTATCCGAACAGTTCCAAATGAAGGATCTGGGTGGAGCTGGCTACATTCTTGGGATTAAGGTCTTACGAGATCGTAAAAGGAGAATGTTGAGCTTATCCCAGACATCCTATGTGGATACTGTGATTGATGGGTTTTGTATACTGAAAGCATTTATTATAATGTGTATACAACGGTTTATTTCTCCTATCTGTTAACAATCGTACATGTATGAACATTGGTATCCTCTTGTCTCACCGATAGGGACGATCATACGGCGTGTTGTAGATCGCAGAAGACAGTATGATCACTTGACCTAGTGAGACATAAACATTATCACAGCCGAGACAGCGTATGAGGATACGTCTGTTCGGATAGCTGCGGCATTGTCGGAATAAGTAGTCTGTCTTGGTTACTTGACATGATGGTACGCAGAGGTGGCGTATTGATGGACCGCAATGAGATATATTCGTCTGTCTGACATCAGCGAATAAAATATCTCGTTATATTGATTGAGTCCAAACCCTAACGAAGGTTCAGGGGTTTGCACGGGTTGACTGTTGCTTTGACTTGCCATGGTGGAGAGCCAACACAGTGCGCTCGTATATCCGCATCTTGGGTAACAGCAGTTCGTGTAGTACCGCCTGAGACTGAACTTAGGTAACCATATCCGAGTAATAGGATGGGGACATTCCCTGAGGAGCTCAATAACATTTATCGTGCCAAAGTCGTGCAGGCTGATTAAGTTCAGGCACGAGTGATAATGTTTGAGTGGTACTACTCAGGAATAATAAGATATTAATTAATTGTAGTTAGAGCTTGTCAGAGGCTCCGATTAATTAATGGATATCCGATAACCTTAAATATGGGGATTCTCAATTAATGCAACCCGTTCTCATAACGTGGTAATAAAGGGGTAGGTCAGTATTAATTCTGTGGTGAAAAAGAATTAATATTAATTAATTAATTGTGTCCTGGGTTGTGGACATGGGAATTAATTAATTTATAGGCCCATTTTATTATTTGCATTAGGTCCCAGGTCTGGCCCAAATAAGTGTGCTGAATTGAGCCCAAAATGGCCCATTAGGGTTTCCAACCCTAGGTCTATAAATAGACAGCTCTCTCTCATAAGTTGTAACACAGTTGAAACACACTAACCCTAGAGAGAGAGGGAGGCGCTAATTTTGGTTCAGAAAGGAGGAGAATTTCGATTCTGGTCCTGCTCAGATTACAGTTCTACGGAGTCCACACCAGTAGTAGATCTGATCAGCACCGGGATACAGATTTGAAGACCTGATCTGGAGAACAACAGATTTCTTCTTTTCCCTTTCTTTGTTTTTGATTTTCTCTAGAAATTAGTTTTCTAATTTCTATTTCCACAGAGAAATCGGATTGCGTGGTTGAATCGGTTCTTGGAATTCAAATGCAAAAGATCGGTACAGACCCTACGGAGTTACGGTAAATCTCTCAATCCACAATCTTGTATTAAATTCATAGGAGCATGCTAGGGTTTTGAGAAATTAATTATGAGCAATATCCATAGATCGATCCGGTTCAGTTTGGTTTTGGTGATTCGGTTCACGGTAAAACCCTACAATATCAACCTATGCTTCCGCATCGATACCACCTCCGTGCAGCGAGAGTTCATCCATGAGATGAGTCATGCCAACCACGTGCCCTCTGACCGAGCTACCTTCAGCCATTTTTTTCCCACAATTTCCCTCATGAGATTGAATCTGACAGCTCGGTCTGACTCACCATAGGTCGCAGTTAGACTGTCCATAATGTCACAAGCATTATCATACGAATGATGTTGCTGTGCAAGTACCTTGGACATTGTAGTCATCATATAGCATTTCACTATATTATTTGACTTGAGCCACTTGTTATAGTAGCTCCTTTCCTCATCAGTCGATGCATCAGTGGGAGCAGCCGGACGAGGCTTATCAAGGACAAACTTGTGTTCCTCTGCAACAAGGATGTAATCCAAGTTGCGTTTTCATTCTTGGAAATTGGGACCTGTTAATTGGTTTTGTGCTAAGATATTGATTACATTTGGTAAAAACATGTCTGAAAACAATAAATTAAAGCAGAAATTAAAACATAGTCGCAAACAATTGAAACAATTAAATATTGAAACCTTATGATAAAACAATATTAATGTTTCCTCCAATTTGCCTAAGTATTACTATTGCAAGCCACACATGTGGACGTTTACAACAAAACACTTAACTAGACCGCATATTTCAATTCCAGTTCTTTAATTCCAATTCATGTCAGGGTTCCTTAGACAAATGGAATTAATAATTGGAGACTAACTCAAGACCATATTATCCTACTGAGCAGGGACATCACAAATGAGTTATACCTTGGACATTATCTAAGCTAGCTTACCACCAAAGTCAACCCTCTCATATAAAGATCTATCATAATACACCTGATCTCTTATAATAAGGCTGTCTCATTTAATTCAATCCCTATAGAACTTATGAAAACCCCATACATAAGCTACACATGTAGACGTTTACGCATGAGCTCCATCTTCTCACATGAATTAAATGTTTGTTTTAAGAAATCCTATATATTAGAACTTATGAATAATAAATTAAGTAAGCTACATATGTAGACGTTTACCTAATAAATTACCCACTTCCAATAAAGGATCGCTTCGTGAAGGTCTTATTAAATAAGCTTAGTAATTTTAAATTCATAAGGTTCAATTGCACAAATTATTTTATGTAGCCATAATTATAACATTGCTAAAATTCTATCATGCCATGCATGAACCCCGAATTTATAGTTATAATTAATTACATAAAATAAATCACATAAGCATGCTTTTAAAAGCTGTAAATAAAAGCAATAATCATGCTCCTATTATCTACAACATGCTTGTATGATGTGCAATTAATGTAAACACATATATCATGCGAAGACAAATAATAAAGCAAATCAAAAAATGTCCTCGTGCCCTCATGATATGAAATTAAGAAATAATCATATCTATTACAATTTGGAATTATTTCACAGATCTTCCACTGGGCTCCCACTACTTGGACTCGATTTGATTTCATTTTTTGAAACTGGGCCTCCAAGATTTGATCCATCAGAAAATTGGACGACTGGGCCAGTTAACCAGATCATGGGCCTAGGCACACATTGCAAGCCCGATATCCCGCGAGAACTTGGCCAGACGAGTCACCACCGCCGCCGCCGCGAGGGCTGCCGAAATCGCGCAGCAGCCATCTCCGGTCGTCGCCCAAACTGCCAGCCTTTTTCTCCACCATTGGCCGCCTGCAGCTCGTCGGAGAAGACGCGCAGGGAGCGCGGTTCGAAACTTGCGCGAATAGCGCACAAACCCTAGGGTTTGCAGCGCCTCCGCCCACGCCAAGCCCTGCCACCGGCCGCCCCCAGCCCGCGCTTTCCTCGCCCCGAGCTGCTGCACTGCACTGCCATCATTGCCGACCAACGAGCGAGGAGAAACCGCCAGTGCCAGCGCAGAGAAATGACCGACGTGCGCGCGCGTGAAACCTAGGGTTCTAACGTGCCACGCGCGTTGCCGTGTGCTTTGACCGCCGACCGTGCCTGCCCCGCTCTCCTCTGCCCTCACCGCCGCCAGCCGCGCTGTTGGTCCCGGATATCAGGGTATACTTTGGCAGCGGAAATTACGTAAGTTCGTTTCTT